>SJYM01004793.1:10073-36866 GCA_006410775.1 Tragelaphus imberbis | reverse complement strand
AGCTCAACATTCAGAAAACTAAGATCATGGCATTTGGTCCCATCACTTCATGGGAAATAGATGGGGAAACAGTGGAAACTGTTTTTTTGGGGGCTAGAAAATCACTGCAGATGGTGATTGCAGCCATAAAACTGAAAGATGCTTACTCCTTGGAAGGAAATTTATGACCAACCTAGATAGCATATTGAAAAATAGAGACATTACTCTGGCAGCAAAGGTCCGTCTAGTGAAGGCTATGGTTTTTCCAGTAGTCACATATGGATGTGAGAGTTGGACTGTGAAGAAAACTGAGCGCCGAAGAATTGATGCTTTTGAACTGTGGTGTTGGATAAGACTCTTAAGAGTCCCTTGGATGGCAACNAGGTCCGTCTAGTGAAGGCTATGGTTTTTCCAGTAGTCACATATGGATGTGAGAGTTGGACTGTGAAGAAAACTGAGCGCCGAAGAATTGATGCTTTTGAACTGTGGTGTTGGATAAGACTCTTAAGAGTCCCTTGGATGGCAACGAGATCCAACTAGTCCATTCTAAAGGAGATCAGTCCTGGGTGTTCTTTGGAAGGAATGATGCTAAAGCTGAAACTCCAGTACTTTGGCTACCTCATGTGTAGAGTTGACTCACTGGAAAAAACTCTGATGCTAGGAGGATTGGGGGCAGGCGGAGAAGGGGACAACAGAGGATGAGATGGCTGGATAGCATCATGGACTTGATGGACGTGAGTTTGAGTGAACTCCAGGAGTTGGTGATGGACAGGGAGGCCTGGAGTGCTGCGATTCATGGGATCGCAAAGAGTCAGACACGACTGAGTGACTGAACTGAACTGAAAGCAACTCAGCACACACACACCTGCCTGAGGACTTAGAGAACAACAGGAAAGCGGGCCATCTTCCTGGAGAGGAGATCTCCCCTCAGCAGAGCTATGGTGGCAGCTTTCACTTCTGCGTTCCTTAGGCTGTAGATGATGGGGTTCAGCGAGGGGGTCACGACCCCATAGAACAATGCAATAAGCTTATCCAAGTTGAGTTCCTTGGCTTTGGGCTTGAAGTACCTGAAGGAGAGAGTTCCATAGAAAATCACCACCACTGTGAGGTGGGCAGAGCAGGTAGAGAAGGCTTTGTGCCGGCTGGCAGCAGAAGGCACCCTCAGGATGGCAGTGAGGATGAACACGTAGGACAGGAAGATGAGCAGCAGTGGGGTCAGCGTCAAGACAGCTGCAGACACCACTGTTAGCAGTGTGTTGAGAGAGATGTCCCCACAGGCTAGTTTCAGCACTGCCAAGATCTCACAGAAGAAGTGGTTGATGATATTGTGGCCACAGAAGGGGAGGCTCCAGGTGAGACTGGAATGGAGAAGGGAGTTGGCAAAGCCTGCCCCCCAGCTCAGCACCGCCATCCACGTGCATGTCTGCCAGCTCATGAGCTCTGAGTAGCGAAGTGGCTGGCAGATGGCCACATACCGGTCACACGCCATCATGGCCAAGAGCACGCACTCCGTGGAGCCCCGCGCCAGGGTCAGGTACATCTGCAGGGCACAGCCAGAGAAGGAGATGGTGCTTTGGGTTTGCAGGAAGTTGACCAGCATGAGAGGCACGAAGGAGGATGTGCCACAGATGTCCATGAGGGCAAGGTTGCTGAGGAAGAAGTACATGGGGGTGTGCAGGCAGGGGGTCCAGCATGTTCAGCCCAATGAGGAGGGCATTTCCCAGCACGTTCACAGAGTAGATGCCCAGGCAGAGCACAAACAGGACCATCTCTAGGTTGTGGTGGTCGTGTAGCCCCAGCAGGACAAACTGTCATGACTGTCTGGTTTGCCCCATTCGTCTCACTCTCCATCCATCTCATTCTCCCTTTTTTCCTCTCTGCACCATGAAGGTGTTGCATTAAGCACCAGTGGGCCTGGGAGCCAAGCACCATGGATGTGTGACCTGGGGCGGGTCAGCCCTGCCTCTGGAACTCAGTTTCACCATCAGTATAATGAGAGAGTGGACTTCAGGTCTGCAAGCCAACCCTCTCAGTTCTGTAGTTCTGGTGTAACTTACAGGAGATGGGGTCCATTCTAATCACCTAGGCTCTTCTCTCTTCTCCCCAGGTTTACCTAGGGGAGACAAGAGAATAAATTCATGTTTCTTGAGCTCTTTTTGAATTTTCAGTGTTCTTGGGTGTTAAGAGGAAGCACGTTTTCTAGGTTATGACTTCTCATGGCTAATGATGCCAGTAGGATTTCAGATTCATTCACTGACTGAGGATTTGTTGTGTGCCTACCCTGTGCAGGGTGTTTAGGTGCTGGGCTATAGCAGTAAGAAAACTACGTGGACCAAAAAATGCCATATTTGTAACAAGTGTTGCTCCTCTTTCTAAAATTAAGTGGGATGAGCTTGGGAAGGCAGGTGGGTGATGAGTGATGGTCACCTCATTCCTTTGGGCATAAAGGTTGAACATTACTACTGCATAGGATGTACAAGCCTTATTCAGGTGTCTCTCCTTAAGATCAGAGACCATGAATTGATTTTTTAAAGAGTATATAAGAACGTATGTATCCCAATAGAGCCATTGATCACAACATTTAATCCTGGTCCTAAAGGCCAAGTGAGTCTCCTGTTGCCTCCATTTTTAGGATAAATGATATTGACAATAATATTTCACTGGAGGGAAAGGCAGGTTCTAATCTGGAGGAGGTGTCCTGGGTCACAGACCCGCTCTATAAAGGGAAGGTGGGAAGCGGCCACAGTCTTTGCCCAGGAGCCTCCATGTCTCTTCTGAGCTGGTCTCAGCCCCTTGGGAAATGCCAGTGTCTGGAGGGAATCAAGTGTCAAGTGTCAGAAGGAAAGCTGTCTTGTAGCCCATGTAATCCCTGTTCTAAGGAAGGAATGGAAACTGATGGTGAATTTTAACCTTTCAGAAGACACAATTACTCTTCCCTTAGTCCCTTCAGAGCTACACTGCCTGTGAGGCCAGTGTCCTGTGAAAACATTAGAGCCCGGTCTCTCCTTCAGGGCTGGCTATATCCCTGAATTCTCCTGCTAGATTGTATCTATCATTCATATAGGCCAGTGGACCCACCCTTTTCTGAATAAACCATGCCTTTTCCCAGAGCGACATCTTTGCCCAAGAAGTTTCCTTTTGAAGGCATGTCCTTCCTTGCTTCCCCATTAGGGGATCTCCTCCTCCTCTTCAGAACCCAGTTCATCTCTCTTCCTCTCCCACCTGCCCCCTGCAGAGTTCCCTGCTCCCTTCTTCCTCCCACAGCCCTTGGCCATCCTCCCTGGTCCTATGCTGCACACCTGTCTCCTCTGCCACACCAGAGAGCACACTCTCTCTGTCTACCTCCCTCCTGTGTGTCATACAGCGAGTGCTGCCAATGGCAGTCCCACAACAGATAGTCAACACACGATTCAAAAACCCATTGTTGACACAGAAAATCCTAAAGATAGTATCAGAAAATTACCAGAGCCTATCAGTGAATTTAGCAAAGTTTCAGGATATAAAATCAATACACAGAAATCACTTGCATTTCTATATACTAACAACGAAAAATCAGAAAGAGAAATTAAGGAATCAATCCCATTCACCATTGTAAGAAAAAGAATTAAATATCTAGGAATAAACTTACCTAAGGAGACAAAAGAACTGTACACAGAAAATTGTAAGACACTGATGAAAGACATCAAAGATGACATGACCAGCTGGAGAGATATTCCATGTTCCTGGGTAGGAAGAATCAATATTGTGAAAATTACAATACTACCAAATGCAATCTACAGATTCAGTGTGATCCCTATCAAATGACCAATGGAACTTTTCATAGAACTAGAACAAAAAATTTCACAATTCATATGGAAACGCAAAAGACCCCAAATAGCCAAAGCAGTCTTGAGGAAGAAGAATGGAGCAGGAGGAATCAACCTTCCTGACTTCAGATTATACTACAAAGCTACGGTCATCAAGACAGTATGGTACTGGCACAAAAACAGAAATATAGACCAATGGAAAAAGATAGAAAGCCCAGAAATAAATCCATGCACCCATGGGTACCTTATTTTTGACAAAGGAGGCAAGAATATACAATGAAGCAAAGACAGCCTCTTCAATAATTGGTGCTGGGAAAACTGGACAGCTATATGTAAAAGAATGAAATTAGAACACTTCCTAACACCATACACAAAGAGAAACTCAAAATGGATTAAAGATCTAAATATTCAGCCAGAAACTATAAAACTCTTAGAGGAAAACATAGGCAGAACACTCGATGACATAAATCAAAACAAAATCCTCTATGACCAACCTCCTAGAGTAACAGAAATAGAAATAAGAACAAAAGTAGACAAGCGAACCTGATTAAACTTAGAAGCTTTTGCACAGCAAAGGAAACTATGAGCAAGGTGAAAAGACAACCCTCAGAATGTGATAAAATAGTAGCAAATGAAACAACTGATAAAGGATTAATTTCCAAAATATATAGGCCACTCATACAACTCAATACCAGAAAAACAAGCAACCCAATCAAAAAGTGGGAAAAAGACTAAACAGACATTTCTTCAAAGAAAACATACAGATGGCTAACAAACACATGAAAAGATGCTCACATTGCTCATTATTTGAGAAATGTAAATCAAAACTACAATGAGATACCACCCCACACCGGTCAGAATGGCCATCATCAAAAAGTCTATAAACAGCAAATCTGGAGAGGGTGTGGAGAATGCTCTTGCACTGGTGGTGGGAATGCAAATTCATACAGCCACTATGGAAAATGGTAAGAAGATTCCTTAAAAAACTAGGAAAAGTACCACCAAATGTCCCAGGAATCCCACTCCTGGGCATATACCCTGAGGAAACCAAAATTGAAAAAGACACATGTATCCCATTGATCACTGCAGCAGTATTTACAATAGTTAAAACATGGAAGCAACCTAAATGTCCATCAACAGATGAATGGATAAAGAAGTTGTGGTACATATACACAAAGGAATATTCAGTTCAGTGCAGTTCAGTTCAGTCGCTCAGTCGTGTCTGACTCTTTGCAACCCTAAGACCCGCAGCACTCCAGGCCTCCCTGTCTATCACCAACTCCTGGAGTTTTACCCAAACTCATGTCCTTTGAGTCAGTGATGCCATCCAACCATTTCATGCTCTGTCATCCCCTTCTCCTGCCCTCAATCTTTCCCAGCATCAGAGTCTTTTCAAATGAGTCAGCTCTTTGCATCAGGTGGCCAAAGTACTGGAGTTTCAGCTTCAACATCAGTCCTTCCAATAAACATGTTACTCAGCCATAAAAAGGAATGCATTTCAGTCAGTCCTAATGAGGTGGGTGAACCTTGAACCTATTATACAGAGTGAAGGAAGTCAGAAAGAAAGATAAATATCGTATTCTAACACATATGTATGGAATCTAGAAAAATGGTACTGAAGAATTTATGTACAGAGCAGCAATGGGGAAATAGACATAGAGAAGAGACTTATGGACATGGGGAGAGGGGAGGAGAGGGTGAGATGTATGGAAAGAGTAACATGAAAACTTACATAACCATATGTAAAATAGAGGGCCAACAGGAATTTGCTGTATGACTCAGGAAACTCAAACAGGAGCTCTGTATCAACCTAGAGGAATGGGATGGGGAAGGTGATGGGAGGGAGATTCAAAAAGGAGGAGATATATGTATACCTATAGCTGGTTCATGTTGAAGTTTGACAGAAAACAACAAAATTCTGGAAAGCAATTATCCTTCAATAAAAAAATAATTAAAAAATCATCGTATAACAGCTTCATCACCAGCCTTACTGTGTGATGTTGACCAAATCACTAGACCTTTGAGACTCAATTTCCTTCTGAAGAAAGGGGATTCTGTGTAGTGCAGATGAGACTCACACAGCAAAAGGCTGCTGATCCATCCAGCAGCAAGGCTCCAGATCAGAGATCGTGCTTTCAGCTATTGACACCTGCTGAACCTGTGCTCTCTGCCTCCAGGACAGGAACTCCACCATCTGCTATGACCCTCTCTCTCCCCAGAGGCAATGCTCATTTTCCTTCCTCCAGACTAAATCAGGATGATTGTTAAGGGAGTTTATGAAACATACAGGGGTAGTTGTTTAATCTGGGTCAATTATTGACCGTAAATCTTAACTATGTAAACATTAAAGGTAGGAATTCTCTTGCTGAAGCCTGGCAAAAAAGGTGAAGAATTGCCTGAGTACGATGGCTCATCCATCCACACATCCAGCAAATTATTATTGAGCACCTCCTATGTGCTGGTGCTGGGAACACAGCAGAGGCAAATAGGGCCTTCTGCCCTTGCAGTGTTTATAGTCATCCCCTTGTCCCTTGGTGACTTGGTCATATCCCTTCCCCTCCCTGGGCTTTAGAAACCTCTAGATTCTCTTTGAGTCTAGGATGTAAAGACAAAATAAAACCTGAGGACTGGGAAGCAGAAGTTAAAAGGGTGCCTGGGTCATGACTTTATGTGTCTAGATTAATCCTGCCGCTTAACTTAGGTTTCAGTTATAAGAGCTTGGTCTTGGTGTGTTTGCTGCAAAAAGAACTGGTAACCTCCAATAGTGAGCCCAGATACAGGTATGGGGAGTGTTTTCAGGGAAATAAAAGGCAGGATACCACCTGACTCTGCTTTTCTCTTCAACACCCTTGTCTCCATCAGAGAGACCAGGTGGGAATGCATGGACATCGGAGGCCTTTGTCCTCAGCCTCTGGCCTGTGCCTGCCCTCAGCTCCTACACATCCCTTTGTGCTGGCCTGCCCCAGCCTCAGCAGACCACTCCTTGCTGGTGGACAAACCCCACAGGCTCCCGTTCCCTCCCTCTTCTCATGCTTGCCTCAGGCTGGAGCACCTTTCTCCCTGACCTATCTTCCAAGGCTTGGCTCACAACCACCTCCTCTGTGGGGTCAGCTTCTCAGACGTCTCCACAGCACTGACCATCCTGACAGCATGATGCTCACAGCTGTCAGCACGATTAATTTGTTGTGTGTGTGTGTATCATTCTCTCTCACACTGTGAGCTGCAGAAATCACAGGGCTGTGTGCAATTTACCCCCAACCCCTCCAGCACCCCACACCAGAGCTGCCATTTGAGATGGTGCTTTCCTTCTGCTAAAATCCTGATCCCGGATTTCCTAATCACCCTCGTTCCCCTTTCCCCCATGTGCACACACAGGATGGGACTACAGGGATGAGAGATTTGGGGGTCCATTTTCTCCATGCAAGGACAACTGCTCTCTCTCAAGAGCTAAATGAGGAGACCGGTGGGTTTCCTTGCAATTTAAGCATCTGATCAAAACATTTTCATGGAAATCAGGAATAGCCCATGAAGCCATAGGCTTGTGACCTCAAAGAAATAAGGCTGTGTCTAGAAACACCATGCTGCCAGGTTACTGACAGCTTGGACTGCAACATGGGCTCAGGTTGGCGCCACAGACAGCAACTGTAGTTCTCTTGGCCCATCAATTAGGATGAGCTGAGTTTTGGCTATTTTCAGAATAATAACCAACAAGGACATATTGCACAACATATGGAACTCTACCCAGTGTTATGTGCCAGCCTGGATGATGGGGAGGGGTTGGGGGAGAATGGGTCCTTGTATCTGTATGACTGAGTCCCTTTTCTGTTCACCTGAAACTACCTCAATATTGTTCATCAGCTGTACCCCAATACAAAATAAAAAGCTTTAAGTTTGAAAATAAAAAAGATCTTACAGTGAAAAAAAATAAAAAGATGAGCTGAGTTTTGCTGCAGTAACACACAGCCTCATGATTTTAGTGGCTCACCAGGACAGAGGTTTAGTTCTCACCCTTCGTGTAGATTGCAGGTTTTCAGGGGGCTCTTTTCCAGATTGTCAACCTCAGAGACCCTGGCTCCACCCTCTGGGACATGACCAGTTCTCACAGCTGGGGAAGAACCCAGCAGAATATCTCACACTGACAGGTCACTGCTCTGACTCAAAAGTGAGATGTGTCCCGTCTGTCCACAGCCTGCTGCCCTGTGTAATTCTACCACATGCCCAGAGGAGGAGGACCAGACACGCTGCAGAGCATTTTTGTGCAATGGTGTTTTGCAGTAGACTCAGGATACCACTCTAGCATCTGTCTGACCGGTCTCTCATTTGATCATGTCCTGGAAAGTCAGGTTTACAGAGTGATAGGAGAATGAGTGTCTGAGAATCACTGTCTAATTCTCTCCTCAGTTTTACTCCTCCTGAGAGGCAGGGTGATGCCATGGAAGAAGCCCCAGGCCTAGAGTGAGGGATCCAGGTTTGATTCTTGCCCTTGTTCCGTTTCTTCTGTATGACCTTGGTTGAGTTTCTCTTTGTGTGAAGTGGAGTCATTCAATATGTGATCTCTGGTACTCTGTACCATCACCAAAACATTCCCTCATCTTTCTAGCAACTTCCAACCCAGGTAAATATCATGTCAATTTCATTGGCTGGTAATTCTAGTTTGAACCATTTCCTTTTTATTTTAAGCTTCAGAAATGGTTTTAAAGGAAGGTGAGTGGCACAAGAAGAAGCTCCTGTTACAATGTCCCAGAAGTGCCTGCATCTGGATTCCCGTGTCACTCCTCTTCACTATGATGGCAGAGCCGGTGAGTGTGGGCTTTGGAGTCAGACCGCCAAGCCCAAGTCTGAGACCTGTAATTTGCTAATGGCTTTCTCAGCCTCAGCCTCCTTACCTGTAGAAATAAGAGTAGCATTTCTCATAGGATGATTTTGACAATCCAGTGAAAGGTCTTAGCAGAGAGCTTGGCACAGGGTGAATATTCAGTAAGTGGCAACCGATATTATTAATATCATTATGTTCCCTTCTCCAAGGGAGATACTCTGCAGATACTCTGCAGCAGATACTCTGGTTTCTGTATGATTAAAAAAGATTTCAGGAGACTAGTCAACATGCTAGATGGATTCTCCTTGCCTCCTACCTGTTGTCCAGTGACATTAGTGCAGGCAGGTAGCTGAGCTGCTGCCAGGTGAGGTGACCTGATGCTTGGGAGAGCAGAGTGAAGGAGCGCTGAGTTCATTACCAGGAAACACACTGTGCTGGGGTGGGCCAGGATCGAGGCTCAAGCCCCCGAGGCCCAGCCTCCTGGTCCCCTGCCACGTAGACATCTCTCCTGCTCCCTGCCCTCGAGGACCTCGTAGTCCCTGCCCAATTTAAAGTTCAGACTCTGCAATGATGCAAGTTTGCAGACTTGGTACAATGGGGCTTCAGAGACCCCAGGTTCCCTGTGCTGCCGCAGGAGGGCCTGGCTGGGTGAGGTGGGCACAGGAGAGACCCTGGACAGGAATCTGAAGACTGGGTCTCACTGCAGCCCTGCCCCTTGGACCTAAGGCTCGAGGTTGTGACTCTGTGGCTCGGCCTGGGTGGCCTGGGTGTCTCCTGGCAAGAGTGCTGTGGGGACCTGCACTCATGAAAGGTTAAGGAAAGTGAATTGCTGTAGGGGGTGAAGCACTGGACACTTGTTGGGGATGTGAAGTCAGGGATTGAGGGGGTGGGTGAGTTTCTGCAGGTCCCCTTTTGTTTTTTCCTTCCTATGCCATTCTCTTTTCTTCACAGGAAACAATGATAACTTGACACAGCTCAGGACTTAAAGAGCAGCCTTAAGTAACACTGCAGCAGTTGTAAAGTTCCCATTTACTATGATTTGTCTCTTGGAATTTTTTGTGTGTGTCAAAACACAGGTCAAATAAAATATTGGCATTCGTCGCCACCTATTTTCCAGCTGCTCAGGACGGAGCCCATCTTGGCACCCCATGGAGGCCCACAAACGTCCAAACAAGCTCCAGCCTCCAGCCTACTTCTCTTCTCTTCCCAATCTCTCAGGGTGTCTTGCGGGATAGGGCGCTATCGGCCCAAATAACCCAGAAGCGGGTCACGGCCCTGCAGTCCCCTCCTCCCTCAGCCTCCTCTGCCCTCAGTTGACTGTCCCCAGGCTTTCCGAGCCCCACCCTCTGCGCCTGACCGCCACCTGGGTCAGGCCCCATCCATGCTTCCTCACTTCCTGCCCTTGGGCGGGGGCCTTTCTATCTGTGCTCTATCTGAAGCCACACGATCTTCCATTTCTCAAAAATAATATTTTTTAAAATTCAAAACCATGTTCAGTTTAGAAGTATTGACCATTATTGGAAAGAATAATCAAGAAAAGCGTATCTATCTATAATCCCATCTCCCAGAGGAATCAATTGTTAGCTAATATTTTTTTATGGTTTTCCATAATTCTCTGTAGTCATGTTGCTGCTGCTGCTGCTAAGTCGCTTCAGTCGTGTCCGACTCTGTGCGACCCCATAGACGGAAGCTCACCAGGCTCCCCCGTCCCTGGGATTCTCCAGGCAAGAATACTGGAGTGGGTTGCCATTTCCTTCTCCAATGCATGAAAGTGAAAAGTGAAAGTGAAGTCGCTCAGTCGTGTCCGACTTTCAGTGACCCCATGGACTGGAGCCTAACAGGATCCTCCATCCATGGGATTTTCCAGGCAAAAGTACTGGGGTGGGGTGCCATTGCCTTCCCCCTCTATAGTTATACTTATTCATATATCCATAAGAAATATACCTTTAAAAAGTGGGATTATACTGAATACAAACTTATCTGTTCTGCCTTTTTCTATTATTTACAGTGTGGGCATTTCAAATCATCAAATATTCTTCAAAAGATAAGTTTTCTAATGGCTGTGTCACAATCTATGATTGGGCTCCACCAAGATTTATTTAAACATTCTACTACGATTGCACTTGAAGGGTTTTACAATTTTTTTTTTTTTACCACAAATAACTCACAGATTAATACCCATATAGAAATGTTTGCACCTCTAGTAATTTTCTCAGAGTAATTCCTAGAAAAAAGGGGTTAGGTCAGAAGGTTTGATGTTTTGAAATCTCTTAATTCATACCATAAATATAAATAGCTGGATACCATAACTTAAATAGCTGGGATTCAGGACACAGTCAGTAGAGCACAGATGGCCCTGAAGAGTGAGACATGGCTGAGACAGACCCCACCCAGGAAGGAGGGATCAGAAGGGGCTTTCTGGAAGGAGGGTGGGTGTGGGCACCAAGAGAGGACTGAATGAATTTCCATAATGCCAAGAGGGGAGGTGGTCTCTCTGGTCCCTAGTGTGCATACTGCATTCCTCACCTGAGATTTGCATCATCCCATCTGGGCCCCAGCCAGCAAAGCCCTGAGGACACTACGACAGTGCCTAGCCTGATGTGTGATAAGTGTCCAAGACAAGTTAGCTAAAGAGGCAGAGGTGTTTGGACATGACAGACAACAGCAAGGGGAAGACAGAGGTGCCGGAAGGGGCATGATGTTCATGGGGAAATTGGGACTAGTTCAGTGGGTCTGGAATGTGTGTGTGGATGGAGTGGGGTGCAAATAAGCAAGCAGTGATGAGGTTGGGCCGGTAGATGGTCTGGCTTTTATTCTAGGAGAGATGAGCAATGGTGACATTGGAGGGATTTAAGCAAGTGTGTAGTATGATCAGATTGGTGTGATTTTTTGTTTTCTTTTCTCAGACAGGTTTTTTTTTTTTTTTTTTTTATTTAGTGCAGAGGATGGATGTTAGAGTCTGGCACAGCTGTTGAACTATCTGAAAGAGAGAGGAGGTGACAGCGGCATCAGAGGAAGGAGAGGACTGACCAGGAGCTGCAGTGAGGTGGCCGCTCTGGGCCGTGGTGATGGATTGGATGTGTGGGGTGGTGAGCATGAGATATATACGCCTCTGATGACTGCCCGGTTTCTGGCTGGGTGATTAGGGAGTGTTGGTGCTGTTCCCTGAGAGGGTGACAGACCTTTGGGGGCAGAGGGGTGAGTTCAGCTGTGGGCGGTTTAAGTGTGAGGTGCCTTTGGGGTTCCTGGAGGGGAAGGGCCAGCAGGAAGACCTTGCAGGGGAGAGCAGCTGAACCAGGTCTGGAACCCTGGTCTCCTGGCTCCACAAATGGGGTTCTTTGCTGTCTCCTGACTTGTTTCAGTGACTTCCTAGAAGGCAGGGCTGTGGCCACAAGATACTTCTGCTCCCCACTCATGTCTGTCCACACATTCAGACTAAGCCCCTGACTGCCTGCAGCTGCACAGGATCCAGTCCCCAGGTGTGACATGTGAGGGCTTTTGAGTGACAGTTCAGTTCAGGTCAGTTCAGTTGCTCAGTTGTGTCCAACTCTTGTGACTCCATGGACTGCAGCATGCCAGGCTTCCCTGCCCATCACCAACTCCAGAGCTTACTCAAACTCATGTCCATTGAGTTGGTGAATCCATCCAACCATCTCATCCTCTGTCATCCCCTTCTCCTCTTGCCTCCAACCTTTCCCACCATCAGAGTCTTTCCCAAAGAGTCAGTTCTTTGCATCAGGTGGCCAAAATATTGGAGCTTCAGGTTCAGCATCAGTCCTTCCAATGAATATTCAGGATTGATTGCCTTCAGGATTGATTGGTTTGATCTCCTTGCTGTTCAAGGGACTCTCAAGAGTCTTCTCCAACACCACAGTTCAAAAGCATCACTTCTTCGGTGCTCAGCTTTCTTTATGGCACAACTCTTACATCCATACATGACTACTGGAAAAACCACAGCTTTGACTAGACAGACCTTTGTCGGCAAAGTAATGTGTCTGCTTTATAATATGCTGTCTAGGTTTGTCATAGCTTTTCTTCCTAGTAGCCAAGTGTCTTTTAATTTCATGGCTGTGGTCAGCATATACAGTGATTTTTCGAGCCCAAGAAAATAGTCTGTCACTGTTTCCATTGTTTCCTCATCTGTTTGCCATGAAGTGATTGGACTGGATGCCATGATCTTTGTTTTTGGAATGTTGAGTTTTAAACCAGCTTTTTCACTCTCTCTTTCACTTTTACCAAGAGGCTCTTTAGTTCCTCTTCAATTTCTGCCAATAGGGTGGTGTCATCTGTGTATTTGAGTGACAGTTCAATAACCTTCTGTTGAGAAGGCTCTGTGGAGCTGTAGAGACAAGCCCCTCAAGAGTCCTGCCCTCGAGGCATCCATATTGTTATGAAACAGTGTGGACACAAAGCAGAAGGGCTTCAGTTCAGTTCAGTCGTGACTGACCCTTTGTGACCCCATGGACTGCAGCACGCCAGGCCTCCCTGTCCATCACCAACTCCCGGAGTTTACCCAAACTCATGCCCATTGAGTTGGTGATGCCATCCAATCATCTCATCCTCTGTTATCCCCTTCTCCTCCTGCCTTCAATCTTTCCCAGCATCAGGGTCTTTTCAAATGTCAGTTCTTTGCATCAGGTGGCCAAAGTATTGGAGTTTCAGCCTCAACATCAGTCAGAAGGGTTTAGATAGCAAATAAAATGTGCCAAAAAATTGTGATGGGATACAAAGGAGAGAGCCCCTTTAAAAAGGTAGGAAAGGCTGTGTTCAAGTGATGGTGTCTAAGGTGGTTTGAATAAAAGGCCCAGATCTCCTCAGAGAACAGCATGAACAACATACAGAGATGTGGGCTGTTCAGACAGTGTGGGGAGGGGTTGGTGATGTGCAGGGATGAGTAGAATATTGGGTTCACAAAGTGGGGGCTGTGTTCTGGAGGTCCAAGGACTCAGCTGAAGAATGTGGTCCTCCTGCTCTGATAATGGAGAACAAGCATAGGTTCTTGGGTGATGAATCAACCAGGGTCTGGCAAAGTAGCAGGACCAGTGTGAGTGATGTAAGGCTTTGTTGTGGAGAACAGAGCTGTCATCTGTGGGAGCTGTAGGAGAAGCCTGTGCCACGCTCAGCCTCTGCACTTGATGTTGGCTCTGAAGCTGCTCTTGGGTGGCGCTAAGGGGCAGGTGAGGACAGACCAGTGCTCAGGAGGACACATTGGAACCCATGTCTGGCCCTCACTGCCTTGGACTCAGTGACACTGGTGATTCGCAGGACGAGCTGACACTCTCTGCATTGGAGCTCCCTTCTCTCAGGCCTCAGAGCAGCTGCAGGTGGCCTGGCAGGAGCCCGAGGGGCTGCACTGACAGCAAGTGAGGGCTCCAGCACCTCAGTGCGAACTTGCCTCTGCCTTTCCATCTCTTCCAGATTCTCTCGTGCTCAACCTGAACCCAGAACCTGAGAGGAAAGGAAGTTCTTGGAGGGCCGGTGGAAACCTAGCTGATAATCCAGTCCAGAGTCACCACAAGCCAGCTAACCATTGCCTCCTGAGTTGATTAACCTGGAAGCAGCCAGTGAGGCACAGCTGGCTAGAGAATGGAAGCTCTAGAAATCTCTAGTAGCTTCTAGGTTGACTGTAGGGTAGTGACATTGTCCGCAGGCTCTTCAGGAATTCCTTAGTCCTCCCCCTCCTTCCAGAAATGGGGTAAGTGGGCATCCCCAACTCCTGGTGTCTGCTCTGGCCTGTGCCTTGAATGACTGGCCAAGGAGGTCGAAGTGGAAGTAAGAGGTCATTTCTGAGTAGAAGCTGAAAGAATCCACACAGGTTTTGTCATCTTCTCTTTTTCTTTTGCCATTTGACCAGCAGTGTGCCTTATGGTAGATGCTTTATCATCTTGAGGCCCACAGGATGAAAAAGATGAAGTAGATCCCTCATCCAATCTCTGATGGACCTGGAGAGTGAGCAAGAAAAAGAACCTTTGTGTTTTTAAGCCTCTGCAATTTTGACGTCACGCCACAGTATAACTAGTTCCCCAGGTTGCACTTGTGGTAAAGAACTTCCCTGCCAATACAGAGGACATAAGAGGTCCTGGTTTGATACCTGGTTCGAGAAGATCCCCTGGAAAAGGACCTGGTAACCCACTCGAGTATTCTTGCCTGAAAAATGCCATGGACAAAGAAGCCTGGCAGACTAGAGCCCATAGATTCCCAAAGGTTTGGCCAGGACTAATGTGACTCAGCACACACACACCTGCCTGACGGTCTTAGAGAACAACAGGAAAGCGGGCCATCCTCCTGGAGAGGAGGTCTCCCCTCAGCAGAGCTATGGTGGCAGCTTTCACCTCTGCATTCCTCATACTGTAGATGATGGGGTTCATCGAGGGGGTCACGACCCCGTAGAACAATGCAAGAAGCTTATCCAAGTAGAGGTCCTTGGCTTTGGGCTTGAAGTACATGAAGGAGATAGTCCCACAGAAAATCACTACCACTGTGAGGTGGGCAGAGTAGGTAGAGAAGGCTTTGTGCCGGCCGGCAGCAGAGGGCACCCCCAGGATGGCAGTGAGGATGAACACGTAGGACAGGAAGATGAGCAGCAGCGGGGGTAGTGTCACAACAGCTGAAGCCACCATTATTAGCAGTGCATTGAGAGAGATGTCCCCACAGGCTAGTTTCAGCACTGCCAAGATCTCACAGAAGAAGTGGTTGATGATATTGTGGCCACAGAAGGGGAGGCTCCAGGTGAGATTGGAATGGAGAAGGGAGTTGGCAAAGCCTGCTCCCCAGCTCAGCACCGCCATCCACATGCTCGTGTGCCAGCTCATGAGCTCTGAGTAGAGAAGCGGCTGGCAGATGGCCATGTACAGATCACACGCCATCATGGCCAGGAGCATGCACTCCATGGAGCCCAGTCCCAGGGTAAGGTACATCTGCAGGGCACAGCCAGGGAAGAAAATGGTGCTTTGGGTTTCCAGGAAGTTGACCAGCATGAGAGGCATGAAGGAGGATGTGCCACAGATGTCCAAGAGGACGAGGTTCCTGAGGAAGAAGTACATGGGGGTGTGCAGGTGGGGGTCCAGCATGTTCAGCCCGATGAGGAGGGCATTCCCCAGCACATTCACNGCTTTGGGTTTCCAGGAAGTTGACCAGCATGAGAGGCATGAAGGAGGATGTGCCACAGATGTCCAAGAGGACGAGGTTCCTGAGGAAGAAGTACATGGGGGTGTGCAGGTGGGGGTCCAGCATGTTCAGCCCGATGAGGAGGGCATTCCCCAGCACGTTCATGGAGTAGATGCCCAGGCAGAGCACAAACAGGACCATCTCTAGGTTGTGGTGGTCGTGTAGCCCCAGCAGGACAAACTCTGTCACGATTGTCTGGTTTGCCCCATTCGTCTCACTCTCCATCCATCTCATTCTCGCTCTTTTCCCATCTGCACTGTGAAGGTGTTGGAGAAAAGCACAGTGGGCCTGGGAGCCAAGCACCATGGATGTGTTACCTGGGGTGGGTCAGCCCTGCCTCTGGAACTCAGTTTCACCTTCGGTACAATGAGAGAATGGACTTCAAGTCTGCAAGCCAACTCTCTCAGTTCTGTAGTTCTGGTGTAACTTACAGGAGATGGGGTCCATTCTAATCTCCTAAGCTCTTCTCTCTTCTCCCCAGGCTTACCTAGGGGAGACAAGAGAATAAATTCTTGTTTCTTGAGCTCCTTTTGAATCTGCAGTGTTCTTGGTTATTAAGAGGAAGCACGTTTTCTAGGTTACGACTTCATGTGGCTGAATGATGCCCTTAGGATTTCAGATTCATTCACTTACTAAGGATTTGTTGAGTGCGTACCCTGTGCAGGGTGTTTAGGTGCTGGGCTATATCAGTAAGAAAACTAAGTGGACGAGAGATGCCACAATTATCACAAGTGCTGCTCCTGTTTCTCAAAATAAGTGCGATGAGCTTGAGAAGGCAGGTGGGTGATGAGTGATGGTTACCTCATTCCTTTGGGCATCAAGGTTGAACATTTCTACTGCATAGGATGTACAAGCCTTATTCAGGTGTCTCTCCTTAAGATCAGAGAACATGCATTGACTTTTAAAAGAATATACAAGAACATACTCATCCCAGTAGAGCCTCTGGTCACACCATTTAACTCTGGACATAAAAGTCAATTGAGTCTCCTCTTTGCCTCCATATAGCTTTTTAGAATAAATCATATTTACAGTAATATTGCAGAGGAGGGAAAGGCAGGTTCTAATCTGGCAGAGGTGTCCTGGGTCATTGACCCACTCTATAAAGGGATGGTGGGTAGTGGCCACAGTTGTTGCCCAGCAGCCTCCATGTCTCTTCTGAGCTGGTCTCAGCCCCTTGGGAAATGCCAGTGTCTGGAAGGAGCCAAGTGTCAAGTGTCAGATGGAAAGCTGTCTTGTGGACCAGGTGACCCGCTGCTCTTAGGGATAAATAGGAGCTGATAGCGAACTTTAACTTGTCAGAAGATCAAATCATCCCTCCCTCCATCTCTTCACTCCTTGATTGACGTGAGGCCAATGTCCTATGACAATGTTAGAGTCCTCTCTGTCCTTCAGCAATGGTTCCCTCCCTCCCATTCCTCCTGTAGAATTGCATCTATTGTTCATATCAGCTGGTGAGCTTACTCTTCTTAAATAAACCAAGTCTGTCCTCTCTTTCCCACTAGGGGGATGCTTCTTCTCCTCTTCAGAGCCCAGCTCCTCTCTCCTCCTCTCCCACCTGCCCCCTGCACAGTTGCCTGCTCCCTTCTTCCTCCCACAACCCTTGGCCATCCTCCCTGTTCTTGTGCTGCACACCTGGCTCCTCTGTCACACCTGAGAGCAGACTCTGTGTACTTCCTCCAGACACCTCATACTGCAAATGCTTCCAGGGCCAGTCAGTCAACAGATAGTTCAAAAACCCAGCATTGCATAACAGCTTCATAAGTAAGTATAGCTGTGCAATATTGACCAAGTCACTTGGCCTGTGAGCCTCAATTTCCTTTTGAAAAGTGGGGATTCTGTGTAGTCCAGATGAGACTCACATAAAAAAGTACCAGTAAATCACCTAGTAGCAAGGCTTCAGGTCAGAGACTGCGCCTTCAACCATGGCATCTGCTGGATCTGTGCTCCCCTCCTCCCAGACAAGACCTCCAGCATCTGTCAAGACTCCTTCTCTCCCCAGAGCCTGTGTTGGTTTTCCCTCCTCCAGCCTAAATCAGGGTGATATTGTTAAGGAAGTTCTGGATCATATGGGGCAGGTGATTAAACTGAGTCAGTCACTGAGCATAAATCTTACCCATGTAAACATTTGAAGGTAGGGATTCTCTCGCTGAAGTTTGGCAAAATGGTGAATAACTGCCTGAGTGTGATGGCTTATTAATTCACACTCCAGGATATTATTATTGAGCACCTACTCTGCACTGAGTGCTGACGACACAGCAGAGGCTTATGTGTCTTCCTCCCTCACAGTGTTCGCAGTCATCCCCTTTCTCTAGGTGACCTTGATCCTATTCCCTGCTCTCACTTCGCTTTAGAAACATCTAGATTCTCTTTGAGTCTGGAATGTAAAGACAGGGTGAAATTTGAGGTCTGGAAAGCAGAAGTTAAAAGGGCAAGTCTCTCCTAGGTTATGACTTCATGTGGCTGGATTAAGTCCACAGCTTCATTTCAGATTCAAGGATAAGGCCTTTGTCTATGTCCAAGAGTCCTGATAACCTCCAGTTCCGACACTGGACACAGGAGTGGGGGTGTTTTCAGGCAAGTAAATGGTAGGAAACCACCTAAGTCTGCATTTCTCTCCCCACACTTGTCTCCATCAGAGACCAAGTGGGAATGGCGTGGACATCGGAGGGCTTTGTCATCAGGCTCTGGCCTCCCCTCAACCCCGCCTCACCTGCTACACCTTCGGGCATGCCTCCCCACCTCAGCAGACCACACTCCCCATTGGTGGACAAACCCCACTGGATCCTGTCCCCTCCCTCTTCTGCTTTCCTCGGGTTGGAGCACCTTTCTCTCTATACTCATCCTCCAACGCTCAGCTCACATCCACCTCTTCCATGGGGCTGCCCTCTTAGACATCTCCTCAGCACTGAGCATCCTCACACCATGATGCTCACACAGTCATTAGCATGGTTTCTTGGGCATGTAATTCTCTCTCACACAAGAGACTGTGAACCATGGAAATCAAAGGACTGTGTCCAATTTACCCCCAACCTCCCCAGCACTCCACACAGGAGCTGCCATTTGAGATCCAGTGCTTTCCTTCTGCTAAAATCCTGATCCTGGATTTCCTACCTTGAGATCACCCTCATTCCCCTTTCCCCCATGTGCACACACAGGATGTGATCACAAGGACGAGAGCTTGGGAGTGCCATCTCCTCCATGCAAGAACAACTGCTCCTTCTCAAGAGCTAAATCAGGAGACAGGTGGGTTTCCTTGCAATTTAAGCATCTGATCAGAACACATTCATGGAAATCAGGAATAGCCCATGAAACTGTAGGCTTGTGACCCCAAAGAAATAAGACTCTTTCTAGAAAACACCATGCTGCCAGGTTACTGCAAGCTTGGACTGCAACATGGGCTCAGGCTGGCACCAGAGACAGCAACTGTAGCTCTTTTGGTCCATCAAGATGAGCTGAGTTTGGGCTATTTTCAGAATGGATAACTAACAAGGATGTATTGCACAACACATGGAATTATACCCAATGTTATGTGCCAGCCTGGATGGTGGGGAGAGGGAGGGGAGAATGGATCATTGTATCTGAATGACTGAGTCCCTTCTCTGTTCACCTGAAACTACCTCAATATTGTTCATCGGGTGTACCCCAATACAAAATATAAAGCTTAACATTTAAATAAAAAAGATCTTACAGTGGGAAAAAAAATGAGCAGAGTCTTGGTGCAGTAACACATAACCTCGTGACTTTAGTGACTTACCAGGACAGAGGTTTGGTTCTCACCCTTCATATCCATTGCAGGTTTTCAGGGGGCTCTGTTGCAGGTTGTCATCCTCAGAGACCCTGGCTCCACCCTCTGGGACGTCACCAGTTCTCACAGCTGGGGAAGAACACAGCAGAACATCTCACACTGACAGGTCACTGCGCTGTCTCAGAAGGGAGATTGTCCCATCTGTCCACAGCCTGCTGCCCTGTGTAATCCTACAAATGCCCAGAGGAGGAGGACCAGACATGCTGCAGAGCATTTGGTGCAATGATGTTTTGCAGTAGACTCAGGAAACCACTCTAGCATGACAGGTCTCTCATTCCATCATGTCCTGGAAAGTCAAGTTCACTGAGAATCACTGTCTAATTCTCTCTCCACTTTTAGCCCTTCTGAGAGGCAAGCTGATGCCCTGGAAGGAGCCCTAAATGGGAGTGAGGGGTCCAGGTTTGATTCTTGCCCTTGTTCCCATTCTGCTCTATGACCTTGGTTGAGTTTCTCCTTGTGTGAAATGGAATTATTCAATATGTGTTTTCTTACACTCTGTACCGGGAGAAGGCAATGGCACCCCACTCCAGTACTTTTGCCTGGAAAATCCCATGGATGGAGAAGCCTGGTAGACTGTGGTCCATGGGGTCGCCAGAGTCTGATAGGACTGAGCGACTTCACTTTCACTTTTCACTTTCATGCATTGGAGAAGGAAATGACAACCCACTCCAGTGTTCTTGCCTGGAGAATCCCAGGGACGGGGGAGCCTGGTGGGCTGCCGTCTCTGGGGTCGCACAGAGTCGGACACGACTGAAGCGATGCAGCAGCAGCAGCAGCAGCAGCACACTCTGTACCATCCCTGAAATACTCCCTCATCTTTCTAGCAACGTCCAACCCAGGTATATATCATGTCAGTTTCATTGGCTGGTAAATCTAGTTTGAACCATTTCATTCTCATTTAAGCTTCAGTCATGATTTTAAAAGGAAGTTGAGGAGCACAAGAAGAAGCTCCTGTTAGAATGACTCAGAAGTTCCCGCATCTGGATTCCCGCATCACTCCACACTGTGACGGCAGAGCCGGTGAGTGTGGCCTTTGGAGTCAGACCGTCAAGCCCAAGTCTGAGACCTGCCACTTGCTATTGGCTTTCTCAATCTCAGCCTCCTTACCTGTATGGATAAGAATAGTATTTCCTTGTGGGGAATTTTGAGGATTCACGGAAAGGCATTACCACGCATATTTGCACAGGGTAAGTATTCAGCAAGTGGTAGTGGATATTATAGTATCACTTTGTTCCCTTCTCCAAGCAGGTATTCTGGTTTCTGTATGATTAAAGAAGGTTTCAGGAAGAATAGTCAAAATGCTAGATGGATTTTCTTTGCCTCCTACCTATTGTCCAGTGACATTAGGGCAGGCAGGTGGCTGGAGCAGCAGCCAGGTGAGGTGATCTGAGGCTTGGGAGAGCAGGGTGAGGGAGCACTGAGTTCATTACCAGCAGACACACTGTGCTGGGGTGGGCCAGGATCGAGGCCCCAAGCTCCCGAGGCCCAGCCTCCTGGTGCCCTGCGACATAGCCGTCTCTCCTGCTCCCTGCCTTCTGGGACTCTAGTACCTGCCCAATTTAAAGTTCAGACTCTGCAATGACACAAGTTTGCAGACTTGGCACAAAGTGGCTTCAGAGACTCCAGGTTCCCTGTGGAGCCCCAGGAGGGCCTGGCTGGGTGAGGTGAGCACAGGAGAGACACTGGACAGGAATCTGAAGACTGGGTCTCACTGCAGCCCTGCCCCTTCGACCTGAATCTTCGGGGCTATGAATTGAGGTGTCTCCTGGCAGGAGTGCCATGGGAACCTGTGCTCTTGAAAGGTTGTTTTTTAGTCGCCAAGTTGTGTCTGACTCTTTTTGTGAGTTTTGTGTCCCCGTGGACTGTAGCCAACCAGGCTACTCTGTCCATGGGATTTCCTACACAGAAATACTGGAGTTGCCATTCCCTCCTCCAGGGGATCTTCCCAACCCAAGGACTGAAACTGTGTCTCCTGCACTGGCAGGCAGGTTCTTTACCACTGAGCCACCAGGGAAGGTTAAGAAAAGGGAATTGCTGTGCAGGGTGAGGCCTGGCCCCTGTGACGGATGTGAAGTCAGTGTTTGCTCTGGGTGTGTGAGTTTCTGCAGGTCCCCTTTCATGTTTCCCTTCCCATGCCTTTCTCTTTCCTTCACAAGAAACGATGACAACTTGACAGAGCTTAGCACTAAAAACAGCCTTAAATAATGCGGCAGCAATTGCACATTTTCTGAATAAACTGTGATATGTCTCTGGGAATATCTTTTTCTCAAGAACACAGGTTGAAATAAAACATTGGAAGACTGTCACCGCTTGTTTTCTAACTGCTGAGGAACGGGACCATCTTGTCACTCCGTGGATGCCCACAGACAAGCTCCCCCCAGCCCTCCTGCCACCTCCAGCCTACTCTTTTCTTCCTTATCTCTCAGGGTGATGCAATATCCATCCCCAAACCCCAGAAGCTCAAGCATCAAACCGCAGTCTCCTCCTTCCTCAGCCATCTCTGCCATCAGCCCGATGTCCCCAGGACATCAGCTCCAGGCTCTCTGCCTGACTGTCCACCTGGGTCAGGCTCCATCGGACCCACTTCGTGCCCTCAGGCATGGGCGCTTCTCCTCTCTGCTCTATCTGGAGCCATGTGATCTTCAATTTCTCAAAAATAATACTGTCTTTTAAGTTATAAGTCATGCTCAGTTTTGAAGTATTGAACAAGTTTGGAAAGAATAATTCAGAAAGCAATATTAATCTGTAACTCCATCACCTGTAGGAAACAATTGTTAGTTAATGTTTTGTCCTAATTTTCCAGGAATTTCTATACACATACTTTTTCATATGTCCTTAAGAAAATATCATTAAAAAATTGAGATTATATTGAGTACAAAGTTACTTGTTCTACCTTTTTAATATTAATTACAGTGTGAGCATTTCCCTTCATCAATTAATCTTCAAAAAATAAGTTTTACAATGGCTATGTCACAATCCATCATTGGGCTCCACCAGAATTTATTTACACATTCTGCCCCAGTTAGACATTATGAGCCTTACAATTTTTTGTTACCAAAAATACCTCTGTGATTAATGACATATAGATAGATAAATAGACAAATCTTTGTATCTGTAATAATTTTCTCTGAGTAATTCCTAAAAGTAGAGGTGTTGGGTCAAAGGGTGTGAAGTTTTCAAGTCTCTTGATTCATATGCACAACTTAATTGGCAGGAAGGTCATATGAATTTATCCACACTCTCACCTGCTGTGTATGATATTACCTGCTTCACCACACTATAGTTAGCGATATATGTTAGAAAAATTCTTTGCCAGTTTCATGGGTGAAGAATGGTGTCTAATCAGTGACCCTGCTAAAAGGAAGTGTGATTGTAAACTCCCAGTCCCCGCAGCATAAAGTCCAAACTCCTGTCGTGGCATCAAAGGCCTAGCAGAACATCTCTGCAGAAGCTTCGCCCTGGATTGGTCAGCTGTGGGCTGCGGGCTGCGCTGCTGTCCTCTGTGCCTCAGTTCTGACCAACAGAGGAAGCAGGAAGACGGACTGGAGGGTACCTGAGGGCTCAGACAAGCACTGTGCTTACCTACAGGGCTCAGGAGAGCTGGCCTGCTGCTTGGCGGCCGAGCTCTCCCATCACACAAGATGGTACCACTGAGGCCAGAGAGGGCAGGGAATGGAGAAACTCTCAAGTTTGAGTCCATTTCCTCTGTGTGTTCAAGCCTGGGAAAAGGCTGAGTTCCAGGAAGAGGTGGAAGTGGCAGGGTCTTAGTACGTCGGTGGAAGACCGGTGAAGCAGAGTCTCCCCAAGGTCACATGAAACCTGGATGCTCGGCAGGGAGGCAGTGGAGCAGCTGCTGCTAAAGCGATAGAGGAAGCCAGACCCCCAGCTGCTCCGGTGACCAGCGTCCCAGGGCCTGGGCTGGGCTGGAAATCTTGGAGGCTGGGCCTCATCACTGCCTCTACCGTCAGCTCCCCAGGCGCTAGACTGTGCCTGTCATCTGTGAACTTCATCTCAGCTCTGCTCAGATTTGGGGAGGACCCCAGGCTCAGCCTTACATTGATGTATTTTCTGTTTATTTAAGAAACTGGTGTAGGCTTGGGGATGGGCAGGGCCAGACCTTGGGACAGAGTGAAATCCGGTATTACTGGCTCTTAGAGCAACACTAAATAAAGCAGGAGGAGCACAGTGAGAGGTGCAGAGTGGGGAGGCTTCCTGGAAGAGGTGTCATTCAAGATGGACCTTGAGGTGGGGGAGGGGTAAATCAGGAGTTGGGGATTAACAGATTTACAGTACTCTATGTAAAATAGGAAAACAACAAGGACCTCATGTGTAGCTTAGGGAATTGGATTTTAAAAATAAAAAGACGGGCCTTGAGGATCAGGCAGTCCTTTTACACGTGGAGCTGTGTTCTCCGTGGGGGCTGCCTTGTAGGAAGCATCAAGAAGGGCACAAAGCCAGGCATTGCTGGGCGCACCAAGGCTCCTGCTGAGTTGCTGTGTGCATCTGACAGGAGAGAGTCTGTGGGGCACAGGGCGGGGAAGGGTGTTGGTCATGACCAGCAGGGCCAGGCTGCAGGGGTCTGGAATGCCCCCAGCAAAGCCCTTTCACTTCACCCTGAGAGCTCTGGGAGCCATTCAGGGGTTTCAGCCGAGAGAGAGACATGATCAAATAGACTTTTCCGAAATATCCCTCTGGATGACCCTTGGAGGATAGACTGGGAGGAATAAGACTGAAATCTTGAGGCCAGCCAGGAGGCTGGTATGAAGATGCGGGAACTGATGCTGAGAGCTGGCCCAGGGCTCTGCCTGGGGAAGGAACAAAGGCAGAATGGTGAGCTCGGATCTGTGGCAGGATCAGTGAGAGGTGGTGCCTTTCTGGGTTGAATATGCCAGACTCCCAACCCATGCCCTACCCATCCTCTCTGTAGGCAAAGGCAGACCTGAGCTGCTAACCTGCAGGAGCCCTGGCCTCCCTCACCTGGAGGTCTGTATCCTGCCCCACACCTTCCTGGCAGCCTCCTTCACCTCCTTGTTCCTCAGGCTATAGATGACGGGGTTCAGCATGGGTGTGACCACAGCATAGAGGACCGTGAAGACCTCGTCAGAGATACGTGCCTCTTTGCTCTTAGGTTTCATGTACATGAAGATGACGGTGCCATAGAAAAGCATCACCACAGCCAGGTGTGCTGAGCAAGTAGAGAAGGCTTTGCGGCGCCCGGCAGCTGAGGGTACCCTCAGGGTGGTGGCCAGGATCAGCGTGTAGGACAGGCAGATGAAGGCCAGGGGCACGGGCAGCAGCAAGATGGCACCCACCAGCAGGAAGACCTCACTGATGGACGTGTCACCACAGGCCAGCTTCAGGACTGCCAGGATCTCGCAGGCGAAGTGACTGACCACACGGTGGCCACAGAAGGGCAGCCTCATGGCGATGACTGTCTCAGTCACTGACTTGCAGAGACCGAGGACCCAGGAGGTTCCAGCCAGCAACCAGCAGAGCCGGTGGCTCATCAGCACGGGGTACCGAAGGGGCTGGCAGATGGCCAGATAGCGATCATAGGCCATGATGGTGAGCACCAGACACTCTGTGGAGCCTGTAGACAGACCCAGACACATCTGGAGTGCACAGCCAAGAAAGGAGATGGTCTTCTGGGCTGACAGGAGGTGGACAAGCATCAGGGGCACAAACGTGGACGTGTAGCAGATGTCCAGGATGGAGAGGTTGCCCACGAAGAAGTACATGGGTGTGTGCAGGCGGGCATCCAGCACGCTGACCGCCACGATGCCTGTGTTCCCCAGCAGGGTCACCAGGTACATGGCTGAGCACAGAGGGAAGAGCAGGTGCTCCAGGGCAGGGTAACTTGAAAATCCTTTCAGGAAGAACTCAGACACCTCTGTGCTGTTGACTGGCTCCATATCACAGAGCTCTGGAGGGATGTATGTTTGTGAGGTAGGGAAGGGGGTGCAGGGTTTAGGGGTGAAGTGTATTGCTAGGGCCTTTTCCAGCCCTGACACACTTTCTCTCTGAAACTCTGGGCAGTCCCCATACTTCTTCCAGTTTTCAATAGTTCCACGTAAAAAATGAGGAATGAAGTGGGTCAAAATTTCTCTAAGAGAGTGTTAATGGAAATGTGGGCAATCTGAAAAAGCAATTTGAAAAACGTTGGATTAATCAAAAGCAAATAATTGACTGCAGAACTTCTCAGAGTCGTTAACACACCACTGTAATTTGTGACTTTCTCAAAGTTATGCAGAGAGTAGGTAGTTCCCAGACTTATTTGACCATAGATCCTCCTTTTACAGAGAACCCGTTGCTGCTGCTAAATTGCTTCAGTCATGTCTGACTCGGTGCGACCCCATAGACGGCAGTCCACTAGGCTCACCTGTCCCTGGGATTCTCCAGGCAAGAACACTGGAGTGGGTTGCCATTTCGTTCTCCAATGAATGGAAGTGAAAAGTGAAAGTGAAGTCGCTCAGTCGTGTCTGACTCTCAGCGACCCCATGGACTGCAGCCTACCAGGCTCCTCCGTCCATGGGATTTTCCAGGCAAGAGTACTGGAGTGGGGTGCCACTGCCTTCTCTGGAGCACCTGTTAACGTTCTGCAAATAAGTATTCTAGCAGCATAGTTTTGGGAACAATGGCCTGGATGGAAGGTCCTCAAATCTTAGAATCACCTGTAAAGATTTCATGAGAATCACCTGGAAAGTTTGTGAAAACACAGAGTTTCTATCTTATTAAGTCTGAGTGATGCTGTTCTGTTGCTCAGGGGACCACACTTGAGAATCACTGGGCTAGATGGTCTCTGAGGGTCCTCCTGGCTTTCAGGAAGCCTTGAGTTGTATCACACTGTTCCCACTGATGAAGATGCCTGTCTCATTTATCCCCCAGCCTTCAAAACTCTGACTTGTTGCCTCTGCAGTCAGCTCTGGTCTCCATGCATGAAGCACATGTGCTTTGTATTGGAGGGGCTTCTGGCCTCTGAGCCTATCAGGGGCTTGTCCACCTGTGAGCCCATAGGTTCTGCTTCAGCAGCTACTGTGGATTGACCGTCAGAATTGATCTTCACCATATTCATTGGAAGGACTGATGCTGAAACTGAAGCTCCAATACTTTGACGACCTGATGCAAAGAGCTGACTCATTAGAAAAGACCCTGAATCTGGGAAAGATTGAAGGCGAGTGGAGAAGGGGAAGACAGAGGATGAGATGGTTGGATGGCACCAC
>SJYM01004792.1:45114-57212 GCA_006410775.1 Tragelaphus imberbis | reverse complement strand
TTTTTCCCTTGCTGCTTTTAATATTTGTCCTCTATGTTTGATCTTAGTTAATTTGAATAATATGTGTCTTGGGTTGTTTCGCCTTGGGTTTATCCTGTTTTGGACTCTCTGGGTTTCTTGGACTTGAGTAATTATTTCTTTCCCCATTTTAGGGAAGTTTTCAACTATTATCTCCTCAAGTATTTCCTCATGGTCTTTCTTTTTATCTTCTTCTTCTGGAACTCTTATGATTCGAATGTTGTAGCATTTAATATTGTCCTGGAAATCTCTGAGATTGTCCTCATTTCTTTTCATTTGTTTTTCTTTTTTCTCCTCTGATTCATTTATTTCTATCATTCTATCTTCTAATTCACTAATCCTATCTTCTGCCTCTGTTATTCTACTGTTTGTTGCCTCCAGAGTGTTTTTGATCTCATTTACTGCATTATTCATTATATATTGACTCTTTTTTTATTTCTTTTAAGTCCTTGTTAAACCTTTCTTGCATCTTCTCAATTCTTGTTTCCAGACTATTTATCTGTGATTCCATTTTGATTTGAATATTTTGGATTAATTTGTCTATCATTATTCGGAATTCTTTATCAGGTGGATTCCCGATCTCTTCCTCTTTTCTTTGGTTTGGTGGGCATTTATCCTGTTCCTTTACCTGCTGGGTATTCCTCTGTCTCTTCGTCTTGTTTAATTTGCTGAGTTTGGGGTGTCCTTACTGTATTCTGTCAGTTTGTGGGGTTCTCTTTATTGTGGCGTTTCCTTACTATGTGTGGGTGTGTACAGGTGGCTTGTCAAGATTTCTAGGTTAGGGAAGCTTGTGTTGGTGTTCTGGTGGGTGGAGCTGGATTTCTTCTCTCTGGAATGCAATGAAGTGTCCAGTAATGAGTTATGAGATGTCTATGGTTTTGGGGTGTCTTTAGGCAGCCTGTATATTGGAGCTCAGGGCTGTGTTCCTGTGTTGCTGGAGAATATGCTTGGTATGTCTTACCCTGGATCTTGTTGGCCCTTGTATAGTGCTTGGTTTCAGTGTAGGTATGGAGGCATTTGATGAGCTCCACAGGGTTTTAGTTTATTGCCTGTCACTTCCAAGGTGGTTCCCTATGTTATAGCTTCTTCTATTTGCTGGTCTCTTCAATGTCTGATTTCTGCCCTGATACAGAGGGGGCAGTGGTGGACACCCACGTCTAAGCTGCTCAGGTTCAGGCACTCAGGTAGTACTCTGAACCACAGACTCGGTTGAGTCTGTGTTTTGTGCCCTTTCCAGGTCCGAGCAGCGCAGGTTATGAGGTGTTTAGTGAGCACAGCTGCTGTAACTTATCGCCTCCCTGCTGCTCGGTTTTCTGGGTATACAACCGGAGCACCTTCGCAGGTGGATGTTGACCATCCAGAGCCCCAAGAAGCCTTAGCCTGCTTACAGTTTTGTAGATAATGTCTCTCTGGGGCTGCGATTGCCCGCTTCCAGCTCTGACTGCCTGTCACTGGATCGGGACAGTCTGCAGCTGGCTATCTCTGTACAGTCCTTTGTTCTGTGTCTAGGCCTGATGGTGTCTTAGGTTAGGGCTGACTCTTCGCATGGTAGATATCCCACAGTCTGGTTTGCTAGCCCAAATTATTTCGCTCAGGTAGTGCTTGGGATATTCAGGCCAGATACTTACTCTAAGTGATGTAGCCCAGGCCGCGCTTCCTTGCCCAGCCCCCACTTGTTAATGGCGGATGCTGGCATCTGCACCACTTCTCCACTGAAGGAGTTACCACAGGGCTCATAATCTCCTTTCGAAGACGATGGGTTGTCTTTCTAGGTGCCTGATTTCCTCTGCAAGCATTCAGAAGTTGTTTTGTGGGATTTACTCGGTGTTCAAATGTTCTTTTGATGAATTTGTAGAGTAGAAAGTATTCTCCCCATCCTACTCCTCCGCCATCTTAGCTCCCCCCCCCAAAATTTCTTTCAAGTCAGTGCAGAGTAATCCAGCTTCACCTCATCTTGAGCTGAAGCAGGAAAAGCGGGATTCCCCTTGATTTGTGACAAGTACCTCAGGAAACCTCTCATGTTGCCTCAAGAGAGTCAGGCCTCCTTTCGGGATGCGAGGAGGAATTCGGGATTGTTCTCAAGTCACTGCAGAGGAATCGGGCATCATCTCCTTTTGAAGGGGAAATCTTGTGGTTTCTCTCAAGTTGCTGCAGGAAGCTTGGCATTCCTCTAGAGTTGCGATGGGACTTCAGGGAACCTCTTGTGTTGCCTCAGGGGAATCATGGCTCCTCTGGAGTTGTGAGGGGAACTTAGGGATTCCTGTCGAGTGGCTGCAGTGGAATAAGTTCTCATCACAAGTTGAAGCAGAAAATTTGGAGTTTGTCTCCAGCTGTGACATGGATCTCGGGGTTCCTATCGAGTTTCAACAGGGTAGTCAGGGCTCATCTCGTGTTGAGGCATGGAATTTGGCTTTCCTCTCAAGTTGTGAAAGGAATGTCAGGCATCCTGTTGAGTTGAGGTAGGGAAGTCGGGATTTTTCTTGAGTTGCAACAGGGGATTCAGACCTCCCTCCATGTTTTGAGGGGAAACTTGGGATTCCATTTTAGTCGCTGCAGGGGAATCAGTCCTTATCTCAGTTAAGGGGGAACTTGGTGTCCTTTCAACTTGTGGTGGGAAACACGGGGTTCCTTTCGAGTTTAGATGGGGATCTGAGGATACCTCTTAAGTGGCAACAGGGGAGTTAGGACTCCTCTCGAGTTGAGGTGGGGAATTCGTGTTTCCTCTCGGGTTGCAGCACGGGAGTCCAGCCTCCTCTCAGCTTGCTGCAGAAATTTGGGCTAATTCTCTTGTGGTTGCTGGAAATTCAGGGTTTGCTGGAGAGTTGCCACAGTGCCTGAGACCCCATGAAGTGCAGCAAGAAATATGTTTCTCTGGATTTGCAGCACAGGATGCAGGATTGTACCGGAGTTATAGTGAGGAAGCTGGGGTTCTCCTCGAGCTTGGTTAGTTCTCAGGTTTCCTGGCGACTTGCAGTGGGGTGTCCTGTAGAATCTCTTGGGGCTTCTCGTCTCTAGCTCAGAGTTGCTCCTGCCTTTTTTCAGTGATGTGTGCTGGCTCACTATTTTTACAAGTGATTATCATTGTGATCGTGGTCTTCTCTGTAGTTACCGTGATTTTGAGTCTCTCTAGGCTGGTGTGTAAGCTCCTCTCTCCTTGTGATGTGAGATTTGTCTGTAATAGCAGAAGAGAGGCTCCTCTCTGTGTGTGAATTCCAGCGGGCTCCTCTCAAGTTGTGGTGGAAGGCTCCTCTTGAGGGGCCAGGCTGTGTCCTTTCCAGTTGGGGTGTGCTTGTCTCCATTGGGGAAGTCCTCTGTGCTTTTGGCACTATGGGTTTCTCACTTCTATTCATAGGATCACTACTCTCTAGTTGTAAGGCCCTGCACTCGACTTCCTTCAGGGAGCTCATTTCAATTAAAGGTAGAAGGTCTTCTTTCTAGGTGTAATATCCTGGGAGACACCTCTCAAGTTGTGCCTGGGAAATCTGCTTTAGTTTTGGCCAGAGAGTCCCTCTGTCATTTGATGCAGAGGTCCCTTTTCTTGTGCCAGCCTAGAGATCCTGTGAAATTGCAGGGGGGAATTCGGGGTGCCCCTTGAGTTGCAGTATATGACTCGGGGTTCCTTTAAAGCTGTGGTGGAGACTCCTATTGAACTAGAGTTGGGCAGATCCTATCTAGTAGCGATGCACAAGCTGGTCCCTGTCTAAGTACAATGTGTGGGAGGCTACTCTCTAGATACAGCTTGGGGTCCACTCTCATTGCAATGGGTGTCTGCTCTTTATTTGCTGTGGATCGGGTCATCTCTAGTTGTCGTTTGCGGCCAACTCTCTCATTGTGGCAGGGGAACTCCTCTTTAACTGTGTTAGTTGGTATCCTCTCTAGATGCGGTACAGTGCTCTTCTCAAATTGAGAGGTGGGTGACTCCTCTATGGTTGTAATGAAAGGGGGCTCTTTTTCTAGTTGTGAAGTGCAGGGAGTTACTGGCTATTTCGGCAGGGAAGGCCTCCTGCTTTGTTGCGGTATGAGACTTCCTCTCTGGCTGTGGTAGAGGGCTCTCCTCTAGTTGGGGTTGGGTAGGCTCCTCTTGGGAATCCTCTGCAGTTACATCAGCTTCTTGGTGCTCATGTCAATTTGAGATGGGGAACTCGGTGTTCCACACAAGTCACTGCAGGGTAATCAGGACTCATCTCACATTGAGAGGGGAATCTTATGTTTTTTTCTCGAGTTGGGGTGGGAAGCTCAGGATTCCTCTACAGTTGTGACTGGGACCTCAGGGTACCTTTCTTGTTGCCTCAGGGGAGTCAGAACTCCTTTCAAGTTGCCAGAGGAAACTCAGAATTGCTCTTGAGTCACTTCAGGGGAATCAGGCCTCATCTGTAGTTGAGGTGGGAAACTCGCGGTTCCTTTAGAGTTGCCATGGGTATCTCGGGGTTCCACTTGAGTTGCGATGGGAACCTCAGGGATCCTTTTGAGTTGCATCATGGGAATCAGGTCTCATTTTTTGTGTGAGGGGTACGTTGGGTTTCTCTCAAGTGACAGCAGGGGAATAGGGCTTCATCTCGAGCTGATGCAGGAAATTGGGGTTCCTCTCGAGTTGTTACAGGTATCTTGGGATCCTCTTGAGTTGCGACAGGAATCTCACCAAACTGCTCAGGTTACCTCAGGGGAGTCAGGACTCCTTTCGAGTTGTGAGGGTAACTTGGGATTCCTCTCAAGTCGCTGAAGGGAAATAGGGCCTCATCCCAAGTTAACGCAGGAAACTCTGGGTTCCTCTTCAATTGTGACACGAATTTGAGGGTTGCTCTTCAATAGGGGATTCAGGACTTGTCTCATGTTAAGGCATGGAACTCTGATTTCCTCTTGAGTTGTGAAAGGGGTGTCAGGCCTCCTGTTGAGTCACACGGGGAACTTGCAATTTTTCTCAAGTTGCAACAGGGGAGTCAGACCTCCCTTCATCTTGTGAGGAGAAACTCGGGATTCCATTCGAGTTGCTATAGGGGAATCGGTCCTTATCTTGAGTTGAGGTGGGACTCGGTGTCCTTTCAACTTGTACTGGTAATCATGGGGTTCCTCTCAAGTTGCAATAGGGATATGGGGATATCTCTCGAGTGACAGCAGTAGAATCAGGACTCCTTTCGATGTGAGGTGGAGAAATCATGTTTCCTCTTGAGTTGCAGCAGGTGAGCGGGGTCTCCTCTCGAGTTGCAGCAAAACTCGGGTTTCTTCTCTAGTTGTTGTTGGAAACTTGTGGTTTCCTCGAGAGTTACAACAGGGGACAGAGCTTCTCTCAAAGTGCAGTGATAAATCACTGTTCCTCAGGATTTGAAGCCCGAGATGCAGGATTTCACCAACGACAAGGTATGGAAGTCAGGGTTCTCCTCGAGCTTGGTTGGTACTCAAGGTTCCTGGTGACTTGAAGTGAGGCCTCCTGTCGAGTTCTCTTGGAGTGACTTATCTCTAGCAGGGATGTGCAGGGTGGCTCCTGTCTTGTTACAATGATTGGTGAGTGGTCACTAGCTTTGACAAGGGAGTACTCTGTCATTGTGGTCAAGGTCCACTCTGTAATTGCAGGGGTTTTGAGCCTNCTGCATTATTCATTATATATTGACTCTTTTTTTATTTCTTTTAAGTCCTTGTTAAACCTTTCTTGCATCTTCTCAATTCTTGTTTCCAGACTATTTATCTGTGATTCCATTTTGATTTGAATATTTTGGATTAATTTGTCTATCATTATTCGGAATTCTTTATCAGGTGGATTCCCGATCTCTTCCTCTTTTCTTTGGTTTGGTGGGCATTTATCCTGTTCCTTTACCTGCTGGGTATTCCTCTGTCTCTTCGTCTTGTTTAATTTGCTGAGTTTGGGGTGTCCTTACTGTATTCTGTCAGTTTGTGGGGTTCTCTTTATTGTGGCGTTTCCTTACTATGTGTGGGTGTGTACAGGTGGCTTGTCAAGATTTCTAGGTTAGGGAAGCTTGTGTTGGTGTTCTGGTGGGTGGAGCTGGATTTCTTCTCTCTGGAATGCAATGAAGTGTCCAGTAATGAGTTATGAGATGTCTATGGTTTTGGGGTGTCTTTAGGCAGCCTGTATATTGGAGCTCAGGGCTGTGTTCCTGTGTTGCTGGAGAATATGCTTGGTATGTCTTACCCTGGATCTTGTTGGCCCTTGTATAGTGCTTGGTTTCAGTGTAGGTATGGAGGCATTTGATGAGCTCCACAGGGTTTTAGTTTATTGCCTGTCACTTCCAAGGTGGTTCCCTATGTTATAGCTTCTTCTATTTGCTGGTCTCTTCAATGTCTGATTTCTGCCCTGATACAGAGGGGGCAGTGGTGGACACCCACGTCTAAGCTGCTCAGGTTCAGGCACTCAGGTAGTACTCTGAACCACAGACTCGGTTGAGTCTGTGTTTTGTGCCCTTTCCAGGTCCGAGCAGCGCAGGTTATGAGGTGTTTAGTGAGCACAGCTGCTGTAACTTATCGCCTCCCTGCTGCTCGGTTTTCTGGGTATACAACCGGAGCACCTTCGCAGGTGGATGTTGACCATCCAGAGCCCCAAGAAGCCTTAGCCTGCTTACAGTTTTGTAGATAATGTCTCTCTGGGGCTGCGATTGCCCGCTTCCAGCTCTGACTGCCTGTCACTGGATCGGGACAGTCTGCAGCTGGCTATCTCTGTACAGTCCTTTGTTCTGTGTCTAGGCCTGATGGTGTCTTAGGTTAGGGCTGACTCTTCGCATGGTAGATATCCCACAGTCTGGTTTGCTAGCCCAAATTATTTCGCTCAGGTAGTGCTTGGGATATTCAGGCCAGATACTTACTCTAAGTGATGTAGCCCAGGCCGCGCTTCCTTGCCCAGCCCCCACTTGTTAATGGCGGATGCTGGCATCTGCACCACTTCTCCACTGAAGGAGTTACCACAGGGCTCATAATCTCCTTTCGAAGACAATGGGTTGTCTTTCTAGGTGCCTGATTTCCTCTGCAAGCATTCAGAAGTTGTTTTGTGGGATTTACTCGGTGTTCAAATGTTCTTTTGATGAATTTGTAGAGTAGAAAGTATTCTCCCCATCCTACTCCTCCGCCATCTTAGCTCCCCCCCCCAAAATTTCTTTCAAGTCAGTGCAGAGTAATCCAGCTTCACCTCATCTTGAGCTGAAGCAGGAAAAGCGGGATTCCCCTTGATTTGTGACAAGTACCTCAGGAAACCTCTCATGTTGCCTCAAGAGAGTCAGGCCTCCTTTCGGGATGCGAGGAGGAATTCGGGATTGTTCTCAAGTCACTGCAGAGGAATCGGGCATCATCTCCTTTTGAAGGGGAAATCTTGTGGTTTCTCTCAAGTTGCTGCAGGAAGCTTGGCATTCCTCTAGAGTTGCGATGGGACTTCAGGGAACCTCTTGTGTTGCCTCAGGGGAATCATGGCTCCTCTGGAGTTGTGAGGGGAACTTAGGGATTCCTGTCGAGTGGCTGCAGTGGAATAAGTTCTCATCACAAGTTGAAGCAGAAAATTTGGAGTTTGTCTCCAGCTGTGACATGGATCTCGGGGTTCCTATCGAGTTTCAACAGGGTAGTCAGGGCTCATCTCGTGTTGAGGCATGGAATTTGGCTTTCCTCTCAAGTTGTGAAAGGAATGTCAGGCATCCTGTTGAGTTGAGGTAGGGAAGTCGGGATTTTTCTTGAGTTGCAACAGGGGATTCAGACCTCCCTCCATGTTTTGAGGGGAAACTTGGGATTCCATTTTAGTCGCTGCAGGGGAATCAGTCCTTATCTCAGTTAAGGGGGAACTTGGTGTCCTTTCAACTTGTGGTGGGAAACACGGGGTTCCTTTCGAGTTTAGATGGGGATCTGAGGATACCTCTTAAGTGGCAACAGGGGAGTTAGGACTCCTCTCGAGTTGAGGTGGGGAATTCGTGTTTCCTCTCGGGTTGCAGCACGGGAGTCCAGCCTCCTCTCAGCTTGCTGCAGAAATTTGGGCTAATTCTCTTGTGGTTGCTGGAAATTCAGGGTTTGCTGGAGAGTTGCCACAGTGCCTGAGACCCCATGAAGTGCAGCAAGAAATATGTTTCTCTGGATTTGCAGCACAGGATGCAGGATTGTACCGGAGTTATAGTGAGGAAGCTGGGGTTCTCCTCGAGCTTGGTTAGTTCTCAGGTTTCCTGGCGACTTGCAGTGGGGTGTCCTGTAGAATCTCTTGGGGCTTCTCGTCTCTAGCTCAGAGTTGCTCCTGCCTTTTTGCAGTGATGTGTGCTGGCTCACTATTTTTACAAGTGATTATCATTGTGATCGTGGTCTTCTCTGTAGTTACCGTGATTTTGAGTCTCTCTAGGCTGGTGTGTAAGCTCCTCTCTCCTTGTGATGTGAGATTTGTCTGTAATAGCAGAAGAGAGGCTCCTCTCTGTGTGTGAATTCCAGCGGGCTCCTCTCAAGTTGTGGTGGAAGGCTCCTCTTGAGGGGCCAGGCTGTGTCCTTTCCAGTTGGGGTGTGCTTGTCTCCATTGGGGAAGTCCTCTGTGCTTTTGGCACTATGGGTTTCTCACTTCTATTCATAGGATCACTACTCTCTAGTTGTAAGGCCCTGCACTCGACTTCCTTCAGGGAGCTCATTTCAATTAAAGGTAGAAGGTCTTCTTTCTAGGTGTAATATCCTGGGAGACACCTCTCAAGTTGTGCCTGGGAAATCTGCTTTAGTTTTGGCCAGAGAGTCCCTCTGTCATTTGATGCAGAGGTCCCTTTTCTTGTGCCAGCCTAGAGATCCTGTGAAATTGCAGGGGGGAATTCGGGGTGCCCCTTGAGTTGCAGTATATGACTCGGGGTTCCTTTAAAGCTGTGGTGGAGACTCCTATTGAACTAGAGTTGGGCAGATCCTATCTAGTAGCGATGCACAAGCTGGTCCCTGTCTAAGTACAATGTGTGGGAGGCTACTCTCTAGATACAGCTTGGGGTCCACTCTCATTGCAATGGGTGTCTGCTCTTTATTTGCTGTGGATCGGGTCATCTCTAGTTGTCGTTTGCGGCCAACTCTCTCATTGTGGCAGGGGAACTCCTCTTTAACTGTGTTAGTTGGTATCCTCTCTAGATGCGGTACAGTGCTCTTCTCAAATTGAGAGGTGGGTGACTCCTCTATGGTTGTAATGAAAGGGGGCTCTTTTTCTAGTTGTGAAGTGCAGGGAGTTACTGGCTATTTCGGCAGGGAAGGCCTCCTGCTTTGTTGCGGTATGAGACTTCCTCTCTGGCTGTGGTAGAGGGCTCTTCTCTAGTTGGGGTTGGGTAGGCTCCTCTTGGGAATCCTCTGCAGTTACATCAGCTTCTTGGTGCTCATGTCAATTTGAGATGGGGAACTCGGTGTTCCACACAAGTCACTGCAGGGTAATCAGGACTCATCTCACATTGAGAGGGGAATCTTATGTTTTTTTCTCGAGTTGGGGTGGGAAGCTCAGGATTCCTCTACAGTTGTGACTGGGACCTCAGGGTACCTTTCTTGTTGCCTCAGGGGAGTCAGAACTCCTTTCAAGTTGCCAGAGGAAACTCAGAATTGCTCTTGAGTCACTTCAGGGGAATCAGGCCTCATCTGTAGTTGAGGTGGGAAACTCGCGGTTCCTTTAGAGTTGCCATGGGTATCTCGGGGTTCCACTTGAGTTGCGATGGGAACCTCAGGGATCCTTTTGAGTTGCATCATGGGAATCAGGTCTCATTTTTTGTGTGAGGGGTACGTTGGGTTTCTCTCAAGTGACAGCAGGGGAATAGGGCTTCATCTCGAGCTGATGCAGGAAATTGGGGTTCCTCTCGAGTTGTTACAGGTATCTTGGGATCCTCTTGAGTTGCGACAGGAATCTCACCAAACTGCTCAGGTTACCTCAGGGGAGTCAGGACTCCTTTCGAGTTGTGAGGGTAACTTGGGATTCCTCTCAAGTCGCTGAAGGGAAATAGGGCCTCATCCCAAGTTAACGCAGGAAACTCTGGGTTCCTCTTCAATTGTGACACGAATTTGAGGGTTGCTCTTCAATAGGGGATTCAGGACTTGTCTCATGTTAAGGCATGGAACTCTGATTTCCTCTTGAGTTGTGAAAGGGGTGTCAGGCCTCCTGTTGAGTCACACGGGGAACTTGCAATTTTTCTCAAGTTGCAACAGGGGAGTCAGACCTCCCTTCATCTTGTGAGGAGAAACTCGGGATTCCATTCGAGTTGCTATAGGGGAATCGGTCCTTATCTTGAGTTGAGGTGGGACTCGGTGTCCTTTCAACTTGTACTGGTAATCATGGGGTTCCTCTCAAGTTGCAATAGGGATATGGGGATATCTCTCGAGTGACAGCAGTGGAGTCAGGACTCCTTTCGATGTGAGGTGGAGAAATCATGTTTCCTCTTGAGTTGCAGCAGGTGAGCGGGGTCTCCTCTCGAGTTGCAGCAAAACTCGGGTTTCTTCTCTAGTTGTTGTTGGAAACTTGTGGTTTCCTCGAGAGTTACAACAGGGGACAGAGCTTCTCTCAAAGTGCAGTGATAAATCACTGTTCCTCAGGATTTGAAGCCCGAGATGCAGGATTTCACCAACGACAAGGTATGGAAGTCAGGGTTCTCCTCGAGCTTGGTTGGTACTCAAGGTTCCTGGTGACTTGAAGTGAGGCCTCCTGTCGAGTTCTCTTGGAGTGACTTATCTCTAGCAGGGATGTGCAGGGTGGCTCCTGTCTTGTTACAATGATTGGTGAGTGGTCACTAGCTTTGACAAGGGAGTACTCTGTCATTGTGGTCAAGGTCCACTCTGTAATTGCAGGGGTTTTGAGCCTCTCTAGTGGTGGTGTGCAAGTTCCTCTCTCCTTGTTGTGTAAAATTCATGTGTATTACCAGAAGAGGGGCTCCTCTCTGCATGTGATATCAACGAGTGCCTCTGTAGTTTGGTTGAAGGTTCCTCTAGATGGGTGAAGCTGTGTCATCTCTGGGTGGTGTGTGCCTGTCTCCATGGGAAATGTCCTCTCTGCTTTTGGCTCTATGGTTTCCTCACTTCAATTCATGGGATCGCTGTTCTCTAGTTGTGAGGGCTTCCCCTTCACTCCTTCAGGGAGCTTGTCTCTATTGATGGCAGAAGGTCTTCTTTCTAGGTGCAATGTTCTGGGGGACACATCTCAAGTTGTGCCTGGGGATGTGCTTCAGTATTTGCCGGGATCCACTCTGTCATTTGATTCAGTGGCTCCCTTTCTTGGGTCAGACTAGGGACCCTGTGAAATTGCAGCGGGGAACTCGAGTGTCTCTTGAATTGCAGCATATCACTCGAGGTTCCTTTAAAGTTGTGGTGGAGACTCTACATTGGGGGAGATCCTCTCTAGTAGCTATGTGGAAGCTAGTCCCTATATAAGTGCAACGTGCGGAAGGCTACTCTCTAAATACGGCTTGGGGTCCACTCTCATTTCAGTGGGTGTCCACTCTGTATTTGCTATGCTTCGGCTCATCTCTAGTTGACGTTTGCAGCCATCTTTCTCATTGTGGCAGGAGAACTCATTAGTTTATGTAGTTGGGATCCTCTCTAGATGTGGTAGAGTGCTCTTCTCAAGTTGGCATATGGGTGTCTCCTCTATGAATGAAATGAGAAGGGGTATTTTTTCTACTTGCTAAATGCAAGGAGCTACTGGTTATTTGTGGCAGTGTGGGCCTCCTGCTTAGTTGTGGTATGAGGCTTCCTCCCTGTTTCTGGTAGAGGGCTCTTTTCCAATTGCAGTGGGTTAAGATCTTCTTAAGGCAGCAAATTTGGAAAACTCAGCAGTGGCCACAGGACTGGAAAAGGTCAGTTTTCATTCTAATACCAAAGAAAGGCAATGTCAAAGAATGTTCAAACTACTACACAATTGCACTCATCTCACACGCTAGTAAAGTAATGCTCAAAATTCTCCAAGCCAGGCTTCAGCAATATGTGAACCATGAACTTCCTGATGTTCAAGCTGGTTTTAGAAAAGGCAGAGGAACCAGAGATCAAATTGCCAACATCTGCTGGATCATGGAAAAAGAAAGAGAGTTCTAGAAAAACATCTATTTCTGCTTTATTGACTATGCCAAAGCCTTTGACTGTGTGGATCACAATAAACTGTGGAAAATTCTGAAAGAGATGGGAAT
>SJYM01004788.1:5961-17782 GCA_006410775.1 Tragelaphus imberbis | reverse complement strand
GCTGGACTGGAAGAAACACAAGCTGGAATCAAGATTGCTGGGAGAAATATCAATAACCTCAGATATGCAGATGACACCACTCTTATGGCAGAAAGTGAAGAGGATCTAAAAAGCCTCTTGATGACAGTGAAAGTGGAGAGTGAAAAAGTTGGCTTAGAGCTCAACATTCAGAAAACGAAGATCATGGCACCTGGTCCCATCACTTCATGGGAAATAGATGGGGAAACAGTAGAAACAGTGTCAGACTTTATAGTTCTGGGCTCCAAAATCACTGCAGATGGTGACTGCAACCATGAAATTAAAAGATGCTTACTCCTTGGAAGGAAAGTTATGACCAACCTAGATAGCATATTCAAAAGCAGAGACATTACTTTGCCAACAAAGGTCCGTATAGTCAAGGCTATGGTCTTTCCTGTGGTCATGTATGGATGTGAGAGTTGGACTGTGAAGAAGGCTGAGTGCTGAAGAATTGATGCTTTTGAACTGTGGTGTTGGAGAAGACTCTTGAGAGTCCCTTGGACTGCAAGGAAATCCAACCAGTCCATTCTGAAGGAGATCAGCCCTGGGATTTCTTTGGAAGGAATGATGCTAAAATTGAAACTCCAGTACTTTGGCCACCTCATGCAAAGAGTTGACTTATTAGAAAAGACTCTGATGCTGGGAGGGATTGGGGGCAGGAGAAGGGGATGACAGAAGATGAGATTGCTGGATGGCATCACTGATTCGATGGGCCTGAGTTTGAATGAACTCCGGGAGTTGGTGATGGACAGGGAGGCCTGGCATGCTGCAATTCATGGGGTCTCAAAGATTCGGACACGACTGAGCGACTCATCTAATCTGATCTGATCCCCCTGGTGGTTCAGATGGTGAAGAATCTGCCTGCAGTGTGGGAGACCCAGGTTCAACTTCTGAGTCATGAAGATCCCCAGAGAAGGGAATGGCTACCTACTCCAATATTCTTGCCTCCAGTATTCCATGGACAGAGGAGTTTGGTGAGTCCATGGGGTTGCAAAGAATCAGACATGACTGAGTGACTAACACTTTTCAAATACATACATACTGAAATAAGATAAAAAAAAAAAAAAGAATACAATTATATATGCAAAGCTGTGAATTAATTATTTGCACAGATATATCATCCTCCCCCCCAAAAAAAGGTCTCTTAGAGAAGGCTTAAGTTTTAATAGTTTTTAAACTATTTTGAAATTTACTTACATCTCACTATAATGTAGTCTGGTATGCTGCAGCCCATAAAGTTGCAAAGAGTCAGACATGACTGAGTGACTGAACAATAACATAGTCAGCTTGAATAATTATGGTTAAGTAATATCAGTTCAGTTCAGTTCAGTCGCTCAGTCGTGTCTGACTCTTTGTAACCCCATGAATCGCAGCACACCAAGCCTCCCTGTCCATCACCAACTCCCGGAGTTCGCCCAGACTCACATCCATCGAGTCAGTGATGCCATCCAGCCATCTTATCCTCTGTCGTCCCCTCCTCCTCCTGCCCCCAATCCCTCCCAGCATCAGAGTCTTTTCCAATGAGTCAACTCTTTGCATGAGGTGGCCAAAATACTGGAGTTTCAGCTTTAGCATCATTCCTTCCAAAGAAATCCCAGGGTTGATCTCCTTCAGAATGGACTGGTTGGATCTCCTTGCAGTCCAAGGGACTCTCAAGAGTCTTCTCCAACACCACAGTTCAAAAGCATCAATTCTTCAGCACTCAGCCTTCTTCACAGTCCAACTCTCACATCCATACATGACCACAGGAAAGACCATAGCCTTGACTATACGGACCTTTGTTGGCAAAGTAATGTCTCTGCTTTTGAATATGCTATCTAGGTTGGTCATAACTTTCCTTCCAAGGAGTAAGTGTCTTTTAATTTCATGGCTGCAGTCACCATCTGCAGTGATTTTGGAGCCCAGAAAAATAAAATCTGACACTGTTTCCACTGTTTCTCCATCTATTTCCCATGTAGTGATGGGACCAGATGCCATGATCTTCATTTTCTGAATGTTGAACTTTAAGCCAACCTTTTCACTCTCCACTTTCACTTTCATCAAGAGGCTTTTTAGTTCCTCTTCACTTTCTGTCATAAGGGTGGTGTCATCCGCATATCTGAGGTTATTGGTATTTCTCCCAGCAATTTTGATTCCAACTTGTGTTTCTTCCAGTCCAGCATTTCTCATGATGTACTCTGCATATAAGTTAAATAAGCAGGGTGACAATATACAGCCCTGACGTACTCCTTTTCCTATTTGAAGTAATATCGGTTTTATTCAAATGTATTATCCATACCCTCTAATGTAAAGATCTTCTTTACTGTTATTTAAGATTAATCAGAAACATGACTAAAGTTAAAGAGTAATCCTCATCGATTATTTAGATAATTATTCAAGTGAGAATACTTCTGGGGATATCACAAAGTTCTAACACTATGAGAGATCAAATTCATTTATCAATATCTAAAAACAAAAGAGTGAAATTGCTACTCATAGAAATGTAACAAAACCTATTTGTATAAACTAGTTGACAAGAACAAATTTTTCAACCAATTAATTCCCCAAATATTACTGAGCTACAAGATGCAAGGTATTAGTCTCTACCAGCAAAGATCAACAGTAACACAAATGTCTATCCCCACTGAGGTTATGATTGCAGTAAAAAAAAAAAAAAAAAAGATAAGCACTGAGGAAGTAAATTATATGATATATATACAGTAGATACAATGGTCTTCTGAGTTAAATTCACCCATTCCAGTTCATTTTAGTTCACTGATTCCTAGAATGTCGACATTCACTCTTGCCATCTCTTGTTTGACCACTTCCAATTTGCCTTGATTCATGGACCTGATATTCCAGGTTCCTATGCAATATTGCTCTTTATGGCATTGGACCTTGTTTCTATCACCAGTCACATCCACAGCTGGGTATTGTTTTTGCTTTGGATTCATCCCTTCATTCTTTCTGGAGTTATTTCTCCACTGATCTCCAGTAGCATATTGGGAACCTACTGACCTGGGGAGTTCCTCTTTCAGTGTCCTATCATTTTGCCTTTTCATACTGTTCATGGGGTTCTCAAGGCAAGAATACTGAAGTGGTTTGCCATTCCCTTCTCCAGCGGACCACATTGTGTCACACCTCTCCACCATGACCTGCCCGTCTTGAGTGGCCCCACAGGGCATGGATTAGTTTCATTGAGTTAGACAAGGCTATGGTCCTACTGTGATTAGATTGAGTAGTTTTATGTGATTATGGTTTCAGTGCGTTTGCCCTCTGATGTCCTCTTGCAACACTTACTGTCTTACTTGGGTTTCTCTTACATTGGACGTGGGGTAATTTTTCACGGCTGCTCCAGCAAAGTGCAGCTGCTGCTCCTTACCTTGGAGGAGGGGTATCTCCTCACCGCTGCCCCTTCTGACCTTGAATGTGGCATAGCTCCTCTAGGCCCTCCTGGACCCATGCAGCCACCGCTCCTTGGAGGTGGGGTTGCTTCTCCTGGCGTGGCCCCTGGCCTTGGGCGTGGGGTAGCTCCTCTAAGCCATTCCTGCACCCGTCACAGCCTGGCACTCTCGGCTGCTGCCCCTGACCTCAGACGTGAGGTAGGTCCTCTTAGCCGTGGCCCCTCGGGCATGTGGTCTTCCAGGCTTCTGCCCCTGACCTCAGACACTGGGTAGCTCCTTTCAGCCGCACTTGTGCGACAGCACACAAGCACGGACAGCTGTGGAAAATTCTTCAAGAGATGGGAATACCAGACCACCTTACCTGCCTCTTGAGAAACCTATATGCAGGTCAGGAGGCAACAGTTAGAAATGGACATGGAAGAACAGACTGGTTTCAAATAGGAAAAGGAGTACATCAAGGCTGTATATTGTCTCCCTACTTATTTAACTTATATGTAGAATACATCATGAGAAACCCTGGGCTGGAAGAAGCACAAGCTGGAATCAAGATTGCTGGGAGAAATATCCATAATCTCAGATATGCAGGTGACACCATGCTTATGGCAGAAAGTGTAGAGGAACTAAAAAGCCTCTTGATGAAAGTGAAAGAGGAGAGTGAAAAAGTTGGCTTAAAGCTCAACATTCAGAAAACGAAGATCATGGCATCCGGTCCCATCACTTCATGGCAAATAGATGGGGAAACAGTGGAAAGTGTCAGACTTTATTTTGGGGGGGGGAGGCTCCAAAATCAGTGCAGGTGGTGACTGCAGCCATGAAATTAAAAGACGCTTACTCTTTGGAAGGAAAGTTATGACCAACCTAGATAGCACATTCAAAAGCAGAGACATTACTTTGCCAACAAAAGTCCATCTAGTCAAGGCTATGTTTTTTCCAGTAGTCATGTATGGATGTGAGAGTTGGACTGTGAAGAAGGCTGAGTGCCGAAGATTTGATGTTTTTGAACTGTAGTGTTGGAGAAGAGTCTTGAGAGTCCCTTGGACTACAAGGAGATCCAACCAGTCCATTCTAAAGGAGATCAGCCCTGGGATTTCTTTGGAAGGAATGACGCTATATCTGAAACTCCAGTACTTTGGCAAAGAGTTGACTCATTGGAAGACTCTGATGCTGGGAGGGATTGGGGGCAGGAGGAAAAGGGGATGACAGAGGATGAGATGGCAGAATGGCATCACTGACTCGATGGGCCTGAGTTTGAGTGAACTCTGGGAATTGGTGATGGACAGGGAGGCCTAGCCTGCTGCGATTCATGGAATCACACAGATTCGGAAACGACTGAGTGACTCAACTGAACTGAATATATATACAAATATATACATTATTTATAATTTTAATTATTTGATATATAATTATTTTATATGGTGATAAGGGCTATGAGGACAAAAGATGGGAAAGAGGGATGGTAAGCATGGAGGCATTGACAGTAGTGAGAGGGAGATTTTAAAAAAGGTGGTCAGGGAGGGAATTGCAAAGGCATTAACATATCAGTAAAGATTTGAAGGACGCTGTTATAGGCTGAAAAATGCCTCTTTCCCCAAAAGATCCTAATCTCTGAAAACTAGGATTGTCACCTTATATGGAAAAAAGAAAAAGAAAAAAGGTCTTTGCATATATAATTAAATTAAGGNTGTGTTCCCCATCCTGAACCCTCCTCCCTTCTCCCTCCCCATACCATCCCTCTGGGTCGTCCCAGTGCACCAGCCCCAAGCATCCAGTTTGGTGCATCGAACCTGGACTGGTGACTCGTTTCATATATGATATTATACATGTTTAAATGCCATTCTCCCAAATCATCCCACCCTCTCCCTCTCCCACAGAGTCCAAAAGACTGTTCTATACATGAGTGTCTCTTTTGCTGTCTCATATACAGGGTTATTGTTATCATCTTTCTAAATTCCATATATATGTGTTAGTATACTGTATTGGTGTTTTTCTTTCTGGCTTACTTCACTCTGTATAATAGGCTCCAGTTTTATGATCCAGCAATCCCACTGCTGGGCATACACACTGAGGAAACCAGAATTGAAAGAGCTATCTTTTGAAATGGTAAGTGTGAGAAATCTATGAGACATCTGTGGAAGAGATAGTCATTAGGAGTTCAGGGGAGAGCTCTGGGCTAACTCAATAAATCTGGCAATTATCATCATGTTGTGACGACATGGGACCAGATGATTAAGATATTCAGAAAAGAGAAAAAATCAAATCACTGAGCTCCAGAACCCTTCAGTATTAGAGAAGATGGATATAAGAGAGCCAGAAAAGAAGGCTGAGAGAAGAGTGATTTGAGTGGTAAGAGGAAATCAGTTAAGAATGGTACCCTGGAAGTCAATGAAGAAAGGATCTTAATGAGGATGGTGCTACTGCTACTGTACTGTGCTCCATCATGTCCAGGTCTTCGCAACCTCAATGCTGAGTTACAAATCGTGGACCTTCACTTTGGCTATTCTGTGTTCTATGGATCTGGTTTTACTTTTGTGAAACCAAAATTATTTCCTACAATTTGTTACCTGTGTTTTTCCATTATATGTATCACATAGAAATACTTTTATTGTCATGATTCTAAACCCTGTATACGAGACAGCAAAAGAGACACGGATGTATAGAACAGTCCTTTGGACTCTGGGAGAGGGAGAGGGTGGGACGATTTGGGAGAATGGCATTGAAATACGTATAATATCATATATGAAACGAATCACCAGTCCAGGTTCGATGCACCATACTGGATGCCTGGGGCTGGTGCACTGGGACGACCCAGAGGGATGGTATGGGGAGGGAGAAGGGAGGAGGGTTCAGGATGGGGAACACATGTATACCTGTGGCAGATTTATTTTGATATATGGCAAAACCAATACAATATTGTAAAATTAAATAAAATAAAAGAAAAAATAAAACAAAGAATTATCAACTGGGAAAAANGTTTCATATATGATATTATACATGTTTAAATGCCATTCTCCCAAATCATCCCACCCTCTCCCTCTCCCACAGAGTCCAAAAGACTGTTCTATACATGAGTGTCTCTTTTGCTGTCTCATATACAGGGTTATTGTTATCATCTTTCTAAATTCCATATATATGTGTTAGTATACTGTATTGGTGTTTTTCTTTCTGGCTTACTTCACTCTGTATAATAGGCTCCAGTTTTATGATCCAGCAATCCCACTGCTGGGCATACACACTGAGGAAACCAGAATTGAAAGAGCTATCTTTTGAAATGGTAAGTGTGAGAAATCTATGAGACATCTGTGGAAGAGATAGTCATTAGGAGTTCAGGGGAGAGCTCTGGGCTAACTCAATAAATCTGGCAATTATCATCATGTTGTGACGACATGGGACCAGATGATTAAGATATTCAGAAAAGAGAAAAAATCAAATCACTGAGCTCCAGAACCCTTCAGTATTAGAGAAGATGGATATAAGAGAGCCAGAAAAGAAGGCTGAGAGAAGAGTGATTTGAGTGGTAAGAGGAAATCAGTTAAGAATGGTACCCTGGAAGTCAATGAAGAAAGGATCTTAATGAGGATGGTGCTACTGCTACTGTACTGTGCTCCATCATGTCCAGGTCTTCGCAACCTCAATGCTGAGTTACAAATCGTGGACCTTCACTTTGGCTATTCTGTGTTCTATGGATCTGGTTTTACTTTTGTGAAACCAAAATTATTTCCTACAATTTGTTACCTGTGTTTTTCCATTATATGTATCACATAGAAATACTTTTATTGTCATGATTCTAAACCCTGTATACGAGACAGCAAAAGAGACACGGATGTATAGAACAGTCCTTTGGACTCTGGGAGAGGGAGAGGGTGGGACGATTTGGGAGAATGGCATTGAAATACGTATAATATCATATATGAAACGAATCACCAGTCCAGGTTCGATGCACCATACTGGATGCCTGGGGCTGGTGCACTGGGACGACCCAGAGGGATGGTATGGGGAGGGAGAAGGGAGGAGGGTTCAGGATGGGGAACACATGTATACCTGTGGCAGATTTATTTTGATATATGGCAAAACCAATACAATATTGTAAAATTAAATAAAATAAAAGAAAAAATAAAACAAAGAATTATCAACTGGGAAAAAAATAATAAAAAAAATAAAATCTAAAGTGATTTAAAGTTAAATGTATATACATAATGATCAGCAAAATATTGGGCTCTTAATAAATATTTAATGAATATTTGCTGAATAAGCAAATACATAATTTTATTGTTGTTAAAGATATTATGGTTGACATTTTGTAAATGGTTCATCACAATCACAACCTAATTGTTTACCAAAGCAAGGTAATAGTGAAATTCATTTTCAAAAACCCCCACCCAAACCTTACTAAACCAGATAGAATTATGATGACCTCTGGAGATAATAAAGCACATCTCCTTTAAGGCTCAACTACTCAGAGCCTCTTTTCACATGCCTAATAGAAATGATCTCATTTATATAGAATATGTAAGTCAGGTCCACACATTATAGTTATTAGTGATTTGTAAGATATAGTAATGCTATATCCCAAGGGGGACACCAATTCTGAAGCCACCTTATTATTTCTTTACTTATGACAAGAAGTTAGCAATGAAGAACAAGTTGCTGTGCACAATGTCTCATTCCTTGATAGCTGAGGATATTAATTCATGAGCTCGAGGCAAGGACATTGATCTTTTTAGCCATCCAGAAATAAAATGGCATGTAGAGCAACTACTTCTTCATTGCTATTCCAGCACAGTTTTTTTCCCCTCCCTTGAAGTTTCTTTTTCACATTAAGAATAGAAATGTAGTCATTCTATTCTGAGGAAAGATAGCAAATACAACCATGGGTTTAAAGATGCTTAGTCTCATTAATGTCCTTTTGGATGAGTAATTCAGTATGACCCAGATAATAAACATAAACATATCAGCTCCTCAGAAGCAAAACTCATTTCCTCTCCTTCTGGATTAAGTTAGTATCTCCTCATATTGACTCCAAAAAGAGATTCTTGATTAAAAAAAAAAAGATCAAGGCTGAGCCTAGATGGGTGCCCAATCATACACGTGGTGGAAAATATGGATGAAAGGATGAAACACACAGACCTCTATACAAATGTTTTCAAGTAAATTCCACAATAAGAGATGAGTGAATTAACATGCAGCCAGAATTCCCTGCCCAAATTATACCCATTTTCACAGGCAATTTGAATATACTAACTCGGATGACCTTTATATCTACTACTGTGGGCAGGAATCCCTCAGAAGAAATGGAGTGGCCATCATGGTCAACAAAAGAGTCCGAAATGCAGTACTTGGATGCAATCTCAAAAATGACAGAATGATTTCTGTTCGTTTCCAAGGCAAACCATTCAATGTCACAGTAATCCAAATCTATGCCCCAACCAGTAACGCCGAAGAAGCTGAAGTTGAAAGGTTCTATGAAGACCTACAAGACCTTTTAGAACTAACACCCAAAAAAGATGTCCTTTTCATTCTAGGGGACTGGAATGCAAAAGTAGGAAGTCAAGAAACACCTGGAGTAACAGGCAAATTTGGCCTTGGAATACGGAATGAAGCAGGGCAAAGACTAATAGAGTTTTGCCAAGAAAATGCACTGGTCATAGCAAATACCCTCTTCCAACAACACAAGAGAAGACTCTATACATGGACATCACCAGATGGTCAACACCGAAATCAGATCGATTATATTCTTTGCAGCCAAAGATGGAGAAGCTCTATACAATCAGCAAAAACAAGACCAGGAGCTGACTGTGGCTCGGACCATGAACTCCTTATTGCCAAATTCAGACTGAAATTGAAGAAAGTAGAGAAAACTACTAGACCATTCAGGTATGACCTAAATCAAATCCCTTATGATTATACAGTGGAAGTGAGAAATAGATTTAAGGGCCTAGATCTGATAGATAGAGTGCCTGATGAACTATGGAATGAGGTTCGTGACATTGTACAGGAGACAGGGATCAAGACCATCCCCATGGAAAAGAAATGCAAAAAAGCAAAATGGCTGTCTGGGGAGGCCTTACAAATAGCTGTGAAAAGAAGAGAAGCGAAAAGCAAAGGAGAAAAGGAAAGATATAAACATCTAAATGCAGAGTTCCAAAGAATAGCAAGAAGAGATAAGAAAGCCTTCTTCAGTGATCAATGCAAAGAAATAGAGGAAAACAACAGAATGGGAAAGACTAGGGATCTCTTCAAGAAAATCAGAGATACCAAAGGAACATTTCATGCAAAGATGGGCACGATAAAGGACAGAGATGGTGTGGACCTAACAGAAGCAGAAGATATTAAGAAGAGGTGGCAAGAATACACAGAAGAACTGTACAAAAAAGAGCTTCAAGACCCAGATAATCATGATGATGTGATCACTGACCTAGAGCCAGACATCTTGGAATGTGAAGTCAAATGGGCCTTAGAAAGCATCACTACGAACAAAGCTAGTGGAGGTGATGGAATTCCAGTGGAGCTATTCCAAGTCCTGAATGATGATGCTGTGAAAGTGCTACACTCAATATGCCAGCAAATTTGGAAAACTCAGCAGTGGCCACAAGATTGGAAAAGGTCAGTTTTCATCCCAATCCCAAAGAAAGGCAATGCCAAGGAGTGCTCAAACTACCGAACAATTGCACTCATCTCACACGCTAGTAAAGTAATGCTCAAAATTCTCCAAGCCAGGCTTCAGCAATATGTGAACCGTGAACTTCCTGATGTTCAAGCTGGTTTTAGAAAAGGCAGAGGAACCAGAGATCAAATTGCCAACATCCGCTGGATCATGGAAAAAGCAAGAGAGTTCCAGAAAAACATCTATTTCTGCTTTATTGACTATGCCAAAGCCTTTGACTGTGTGGATCACAATAAACTATGGAAAATTCTGAAAGAGATGGGAATACCAGACCACCTGATCTGCCTCTTAAGAAATCTGTATGCAGGTCAGGAAGCAACAGTTAGAACTGGTCATGGAACAACAGACTGGTTCCAAATAGGAAAAGGAGTACGTCAAGGCTGCATATTGTCACCATGTTTATTTAACTTATATGCAGAGTACATCATGAGAAATGCTGGACTGGAAGAAACACAAGTTGGAATCAAGATTGCCGGGAGAAATATCAATAACCTCAGATATGCAGATGACACCACTCTTATGGCAGAAAGTGAAGAGGGGCTAAAAAGCCTCTTGATGAAAGTGAAAGTGGAGAGTGAAAAGGTTGGCTTAAAGCTCAACATTCAGAAAACGAAGATCATGGCATCTGGTCCCATCACTGCATGGGAAATAGATGGGGAAACAGTGGAAACAGTGTCAGACTTTGTTTTTCTGGGCTCCAAAATCACTGCAGATGGTGACTGCAGCCATGAAATTAAAAGACGCTTGCTCCTTGGAAGGAAAGTTATGACCAACCTAGATAGCATATTCAAAAGCAGAGACATTACTTTACCAACAAAGGTTCGCCTAGTCAAGGCTATGGTCTTTCCTGTGGTCATGTATGGATGTGAGAGCTGGACTGTGAAGAAGGCTGAGCGCCGAAGAATTGATGCTTTTGAACTGTGGTGTTGGAGAAGACTCTTGAGAGTCCCTTGGACTGCAAGAAGATCCAACCAGTCCATTCTGAAGGAGATCAATCCTGGAATTTCTTTAGAAGGAATGATGCTAAAGCTGAAACTCCAGTATTTTGGCCACCTCATGCGAAGAGTTGACTCATTGGAGAAGACTCTGATGCTGGGAGGGATTGAGGGCAGGAGGAGAAGGGGACGACAGAGGATGAGATGGCTGGATGGCATCACTGACTCGATGGATGCGAGTCTGAGTGACCTCCGGGAGCTGGTGATGGACAGGGAGGCCTGGCGTGCTGCAGTTCATGGGGTCGCAAAGAGTCGGACACGACTGAGCGACTGATCTGATCTGATGATATGTGGATGCATACACACACATACAAAGGAATTTATTTTTTCCACCAATGTTCCAGAACACATGTTGTGTATAAAATGCCATACTGAGCAATGCAAAGGAGGGAAAAAATTGAGCTAGAGTAACAAGATCCAACCATTAAGAAATTCCAAAATTAAGTAGGAGAATGAGAAAAAACACCAGTTAATGCACATATATATAATAAACATTGGCATCAATAAATATGTAATTATATTATAGAATATATACATCTGTTGAATATTAATCCTCTGGTGCTTGCACACTTTGTTATAATGGTTTTGGACTAAAAATCACTGAATTTCAGGATACAGTGAACTAGTGCTGTAACTGGCCTTAAGAAAATGGCAAGTATTATGAAATGTCCTGTTTTAACAGAAAAATTTTAAAACCATATATTTTGAGGTCAGAAAAACTGGGTTCCAGGGATCCCTATATTTTATCATTTGAACATTATGTA
>SJYM01004785.1:57059-67888 GCA_006410775.1 Tragelaphus imberbis | reverse complement strand
CCGAAAGAGCCTCTGGTTCCAAGGACAACTCGACAAGGGGCCTGACACTCCATGAACACCTCAAGAGGATAGTGGAGTTCCGGGGCTCCACAAAAGGTGAGGCCTAACTCCCTGTTCAGAACCCCCAAAGACCCGGAGATCAATGTCAGAACAGGAGAGGAAGCCTGAGACAACACTCTCAACTGCACAGTTTTCCCCATTTTCATAGGCACCAAGGGCAGCTGCCAGAGGTCACAGACACAAGCTTAGGGAACCTAGGGATTCTTACAGCAACTCGAGAAACACCTCGAGATACACCCTTTAACACGTCTTGAAGTCCGATTCCACTGCCATGAATCGGGAGACATCCCGGGCTGTCCTCGCTGCTCGAGTGGGGACTGGACTTCCCTGGGGACACAAGAGACGCACCCTGAGCTCCCCGTCGTAGCTCGAGAGAAACGCCACACGTCGAGTTGCAGCTCGAGAAAACACCGTGAGATTACCCCCGACATCGACATATGAGGCCCTTCTTTTCCTGCAGGGCCTAGAGAACAACCCCGAGTCCTCTCTCAAAACTCCACAGAAGTCTTGATTTCCTTTGTTTAACACAATGGGCTTTAAGAGCCAGCCTTGGCCACTCGAGAGAAGAGGGGGGTTTTTCATTTCAAAACGAGACGATGTCTGACTCCACTGCTGAAGCTTGAATGCAACCAGGAGATACCTAGTGCCCCAGAAGGGGAACACAGAGTTTCTGAACACACGCTAAGAGAAGTAGAAGAGGTCTCTTTGGCCTGCAGCGACTCCAGAGCAATCCCCAGCTCTCCCACGCCATTTGGAATGGACATGGGTCTTCCCTGGGGCCACATGAGTGGCTCCCTGAGTTCTGGGTGGCAACTCGAGAATCCCGCCGTAAGTCAATAATAACCACGTGGTTGCCCAGTCACCGCCAAAGGAAGCCATTTCCCGATGCAGCCTATAGAGAGAAATCCCACGAACCCACTGGATCATCGTAACGGAACTAGTCAGCCTAGAGGAAACTTCAAATATGGCCCAACATAGGGGTCTCATTGGAGAAGAACACCAAGGTTCCAGCACAACTTCCTCTGAGCCCCTTCTTCCCTCTTGATCTTGACATGAGGGTCGGTCCCACTGCTTTGTCTGGAAAGGGATACCGACCTTCCTGTCCCATCTCAGGAGGAGGCCGGTCTCACTTGGTAACTGCAGAGGAACCCTCGTGGTTCGTGCCACATTCCGAAAGACACCGATTTCCCCGTCCACTCAAGAGAAATCCCGATGCCTGAGCACCTTTTCCAATGGAACCCAGAGGATGAAGTCACCACACGAAGGGGCACTCACACCCGGGGTGCATCCTCCCGAAAGAGCCTCTGGTTCCAAGGACAACTCGACAAGTGGCCCAATACCCCATGAACAGCTAGAGAGGCAAGCGGCTTTCCATGCCTCCACACAAGGTGAGGCCTAACATCCTGTTCAAAACCCCCAAAGACTCCGAGATCGATGTCTGAACAGAAGAAGCCTGAGATTCCCGCCTCACCTCCACATGAGACCCTCTTCCATGGCACTGAACCCAGGTGAATCCCAAGACAACCCTCTCAAGTGCACAGTATTATCCCTTCTCATAGGCACCAAGGGAAGCTGCCAGAGGTCACCGTCACAAGCCCAGACAACCTAGGCTTTCTGACAGCAACTCGAGAAACACCTTGAGATACCCCCTTCAACACGTCCTGAAGCCCGATTCCCCTGCCGTGAATGGAGAGCCATCCCGGGCACTCTTCGCTACTCCAATGGGGACTGGACTTCCCTGGGGACACAAGAGAGGCTCCCTGAGGTCCCCGTCGAAGATCGAGAGAAATGCCAAACGTCAAGCCGCATCTCGAGGAAACACCATGAGATTCCACTGACATCACCACATGAGGCCCTTCTTTTCCTGCAGGGCCTAGAGAGCAGACACGAGTCCTCTCTCAAAACTCCACAGAAGGCTTGATTGCCTTTCTTTTAACACAATGGGTTTCAAGAGCTTGCCTTGGCCACTCGAGAGGACAGAGGAGTACTTTGTTTCAACTGGAGACGAGGCGTGATTCCCCGGCTGAATCTTGAATGCAACCCCGGGAACCCTAGCGCCCCTGAAGGGGAACACGGAGTTTCTGGACACACGCCTAGAAGACTAGAAGAAGTCTTTTTGCCCTGCAGCGACTCGAGAGCATTCCCCAGCTCTCCCACTCCATTTGGAATGGAGATTGATCTTCCCTGGCGCCACACGAGCGGCTCGCTGAGTTCCAGGTCGTAACTCGAGAATCCCGCCGTAAGTCGAGAATAACCACGTGGTTGCCCAGTCATCGCCGGAGGAGGCCATGTCCCACTGCACCGAGTTGAGACAAATTCCACGAACCCATTGGATCATCGAAACGGAAACAGACAGGCTTGAGGAAACAGCATATGTGGCCCAACATACCGGTCTCTTTGGAGAGGAACACCGAGGTAAATGGGACATCGTCTTTTGAGCCCCTGCTTCCCTTCTGATCTCGACATGAGTGTCAATCCCCCCGCTATGCCTTGAAAGGTATCCCGACCTTCCACCAAACCTCAGCAGGAGGCCCTTCTCCCTTGGAAATTCGAGAGGAAGCCTCGTGGTTCGTGCGACATTCCGAAAGACACCGAGTTCCCCGTCAACTCAAGAGAAATCCCAATACCTGCCCACCTTTTCCAATGGCACCCCGAGGATGAAGTCACCACAAAAAGGAGCACTGACACACTGGATGCATCCTCACGAAAGAGCCTCTGGTTTCAAGGACAACTCGACAAGGGGCCTGACACTCCACAAACTCCTGGAGAGGATAGTGGAGTTCCATGGCTCCACACAAGGGGAGGCCCAACTCCCTGGTCAGAACCCCCAAAGACCCGGAGATCGATGTCAGAACAGGAGAGGAAGCCTGAGATTCCCGCCTCACCTCCAGATGTGGCCCTCTTCCATGGCACTGAACCCAGTGGAATCCCAAGACAACCCTCTCAACTGCACAGTATTGTCCCATTCTCATAGGCACCAAGGGAAGCTGCCAGAGGTCACCATCACACGCCCAGGGAACCGAGGGATTCTTACAGCAACTCGAGAAACACCTCGAGATATCCCATTCAACACTTCGTGAAGCCCGATACCCCTGCCAACACTAGAGAGATATCCTGGGCCGTCCTCTCTACTACAATGGGCACTGGAATTCCCTGGGGACAGAAGAGAGGCTCCCTGAGTTCCCCGTCATACCTCGAGAGAAACACCACACGTCGAGACGCAGCTCCAGAAAACACCTTGAGATTCCCCGGACATCGCCACATGAGGCCGTTCTTTTCCTCCATGGCCTAGAGAGAAACCCCGAGTCCACTCTCAAAACTCCACAGAAGGCTTGATTGCCTTTTCCTTTTCTTAAACAATGGGCTTCAAGAGCTAGCCTTGTCGACTCGAGAGGAGAGAGGAGTTCTTTGTTTCAACTAGAAACGTGGCCAGACTCCACGGCTGAAGATTGAATGAACCCACGAGATACCTAGCGCCCCTGAAGCAGAACATGGAGTTTCTGGACACACGCCTAGAAGACTAGAAGAGGTCTCTTTGCCCTGCATTGCCTGGAGAGCAGTCTTGAGCTCTCCCATGCCATTTGTAATGGAGATTGGTCTTCCATAGGGCGACAGGAGAGGCTCGCTGAGTTCCGGGTCGTAACTCGAGAATCCCGCCGTAAGTCGAGAATAACCACGTGGTTGCCCAGTAAACGCCCGAGGAGGCCATGTCCCGCTGCACCGAGTTGAGAGAAATACCACGAACCCATTGGATTTTCGAAACGGAAATAGATAGCCTTGAGGAAATAGCAAATGTGGCCTAACATACCGGTCTCAGTGGAGAGGAACACCGAGATTCCTGGCACAACTTTCTCTGAGCCCTTTCTTCCCTCCTGAACTCGACATGAGGGTCAATACCCCTGCTATGCCTGCGAAGGGACCCGACTTTCCATCAAACCTCAGCAGGAGGCCCTTCTCACTTGGAAACTCGAGAGAAAGCCTCGTGGTTCATGCCACATTCCGAAAGACACCGATTTCCCCGTCAACTCCAGAGAAGTCTGAATGCCTGTGCACCTTTTCCAATGGAACCGCGAGGATGACGTCACCACACGAAGGAGCACTGACACACTGGGTGCATCCTCTCGAAGTTGCCTCTGGTTCGAAGGACAACTCGACAACTGGCCTGACACTCCATGAACACCTCGAGAGGAAAGCGGAGTTCCATGCCTCCACACAAGGCGAGGTCTAACTCCCTGTTCAGAACCCCCAAAGTCCCGGAGATTGATGTCAGCACAGGAGAGGAAGCCTGAGATTCCCGCGTCAAAACCACATGTGGCCCTCTTCCATGGCACTGAACCCAGGGGAATCCAAAGACAACCGTCTCAACGCGCAGTATTCCCCATTCGCATAGGCACCAAGGGAAACTGCTAGAAGTCCCCGACACAAGGTTAGGGAACCTAGGGATTCTGACAGCAACTCGAGAAACACCTCTAGATACCCCCTTCAACACGTCTTGAAGCCCGATTCCACTGCCATGAATCGGGAGATATCCCGGGCCATCCTTGCTGCTCGAGTGGGGACTGGACTTCCCTGGGGACACAAGAGAGGCTCCCTGAGATCCTCGTCGTAGCTTGAGAGAAACGCCACACTTCGAGTTGCAGCTCGAGAAAACACCATGAGGTTACCCCCGACATCCACATATGAGGCCCTTCTTTTCCTGCAGGGCCTAGAGAGAAACCCCGAGTCCTCTCTCAAAACTCCACAAAAGGCTTGATTCCCTTTGGTTAACACAATGGGCTTCAAGAGCCAGCCTTGGCCACTCGAGAGGAGAGGGGGGTTCTTCGTTTCAAAAGGAGACGATGTCTGACTCCCCTGCTGAAGCTTGAATGCAACCAGGAGATCCCTAGTGCCCCAGAAGGGGAACACAGAGTTTCTGAACACACGCTAAGAGAAGTAGAAGAGGTCTCTTTGGCCTGCAGCGACTCCAGAGCAATCCTCAGCTCTTCCACGCCATTTGGAATGGACATGGGTCTTCCCTGGGGCCACATGAGTGGCTCTCTGAGTTCTGGGTTGCAACTCGAGAATCCCGCCGTAAGTCAATAATAACCACGTAGTTGCCCAGTCACCGTCTAAGGAAGCCATTTCCCGATGCAGCCTATAGAGAGAAATCCCACGAACCCACTGGATCATCGTCACGGAACTAGTCAGCCTAGAGGAAACTTCAAATATGTCCCAGCCTAGGGGTCTCATTGGAGAAGAACACCAAGGTTCCAGCACAACATCCTCTGAGTCCCTTCTTTCCTCTTGATCTTGACATGAGGGTCGGTCCCACTGCTTTGTCTGCAAAGGGATACCGACCTTCCTGTCCCATCTCAGGAGGAGGCCGGTCTCACTTGGCAACTGCAGAGGAACCCTCGAGGTTCGTGCCACATTCTGAAAGACACCGATTTCCCCGTTCACTCAAGAGAAATCCCGATGCCTGAGCACCTTTTCCAATGGAACCCAGAGGATGAAGTCACCCCACGAAGGGGCACTCACACCCGGGGTGCATCCTCCAGAAAGAGCCTCTGGTTCCAAGGACAACTCGGCAAGTGGCCCAATACCCCATGAACAGCTAGAGAGGAAAGCGGCTTTCCATGCCTCCACACAAGGTGAGGCCTAACATCCTGTTGAAAACCCCCAAAGACTCCGAGATCGATGTCTGAACAGAAGAAGCCTGAGATTCCCGCCTCACCTCCACATGAGACGCTCTTCCATGGCACTGAACCCAGGTGAATCCCAAGACAACCCTCTCAAGTGCACAGTATTATCCCTTCTCATAGGCACCAAGGGAAGCTGCCAGAGGTCACCGTCACAAGCCCAGACAACCTAGGCTTTCTGACAGCAACTCGAGAAACACCTTGAGATAACCCCTTCAACACGTCCTGAAGCCCGATTCCCCTGCCGTGAATGGAGAGCCATCCCGGGCACTCTTCTCTACTGCAATGGGGAATGGACTTCCCTGGGGACACAAGAGAGGCTCCCTCAGGTCCCCGTCGAAGATCGAGAGAAATGCCAAACGTCAAGCCGCATCTCGAGGAAACACCATGAGATTCCACTGACATCACCACATGAGGCCCTTCTTTTCCTGCAGGGCCTAGAGAGCAGACACGAGTCCTCTCTCAAAACTCCACAGAAGGCTTGATTGCCTTTCTTTTAACACAATGGGTTTCAAGAGCTTGCCTTGGCCACTCGAGAGGACAGAGGAGTACTTTGTTTCAACTGGAGACGAGGCGTGATTCCCCGGCTGAATCTTGAATGCAACCCCGGGAACCCTAGCGCCCCTGAAGGGGAACACGGAGTTTCTGGACACACGCCTAGAAGACTAGAAGAAGTCTTTTTGCCCTGCAGCGACTCGAGAGCATTCCCCAGCTCTCCCACTCCATTTGGAATGGAGATTGATCTTCCCTGGCGCCACACGAGCGGCTCGCTGAGTTCCAGGTCGTAACTCGAGAATCCCGCCGTAAGTCGAGAATAACCACGTGGTTGCCCAGTCATCGCCGGAGGAGGCCATGTCCCACTGCACCGAGTTGAGACAAATTCCACGAACCCATTGGATCATCGAAACGGAAACAGACAGGCTTGAGGAAACAGCATATGTGGCCCAACATACCGGTCTCTTTGGAGAGGAACACCGAGGTAAATGGGACATCGTCTTTTGAGCCCCTGCTTCCCTTCTGATCTCGACATGAGTGTCAATCCCCCCGCTATGCCTTGAAAGGTATCCCGACCTTCCACCAAACCTCAGCAGGAGGCCCTTCTCCCTTGGAAATTCGAGAGGAAGCCTCGTGGTTCGTGCGACATTCCGAAAGACACCGAGTTCCCCGTCAACTCAAGAGAAATCCCAATACCTGCCCACCTTTTCCAATGGCACCCCGAGGATGAAGTCACCACAAAAAGGAGCACTGACACACTGGATGCATCCTCACGAAAGAGCCTCTGGTTTCAAGGACAACTCGACAAGGGGCCTGACACTCCACAAACTCCTGGAGAGGATAGTGGAGTTCCATGGCTCCACACAAGGGGAGGCCCAACTCCCTGGTCAGAACCCCCAAAGACCCGGAGATCGATGTCAGAACAGGAGAGGAAGCCTGAGATTCCCGCCTCACCTTCAGATGTGGCCCTCTTCCATGGCACTGAACCCAGTGGAATCCCAAGACAACCCTCTCAACTGTACAGTATTGCCCATTCTCATAGGCACCAAGGGAAGCTGCCAGAGGTCACCGTCACAAGCCCAGAAAACATAGGCTTTCTTACAGCAACTCGTGAAACACCTTGAGATACCCCATTCAACACGTCCTGAAGCCCGATTCCCCTGCCGTGAATGGAGAGCCCTCCCGGGCACTCTTCGCTACTCCAATGGGGACTGGACTTCCCAGGGGACACAAGAGAGGCTCCCTGAGTTCCCTGTCGAAGCTCGAGAGAAATGCCAAACGTCGAGCCGCATCTCGAGAAAACACCATGAGATTCCACTGACATCACCACCTGAGCCCCTGCTTTTCTTTCAGGGCCTAGAGAGCAGACACGAGTCCTCTCTCAAAACTCCACAGAAGGCTTGATTGCCTTTTTTTAAAAAGCAATGGGTTTCAAGAGCTTTCCTTGGCCACTCGAGAGGACAGAGGAGTACTGCTTCAACTCGAGAATAGGCCTGATTTCCCGGCTGAAACTTGAATACAACCCCATGAACCCTAGCGCCCCTGAAGGGAAACACGGTGTTTCTGGACACACGCCTAGAAAACTAGAAGAGGTCTTTTTGACCTGCAGCGACTCGAGAGCATGCCCCAGCTCTCCCAGGCCATTTGGAATGGAGATTGATCTTCCCTGGGGCCACACGAGCTGCTCGCTGAGTTCCAGATCGTAATTCGAGAATTGTGCCGTAAGTCGAGAATAACCACGTGGTTTCCCAGTCATCGCCGGAGCAGGCCATGTCCCACTGCACCGAGTTGAGACAAATACCATGAACCATTTGGATAATAGAAACTTAAAGAGACAGCCTTGAGGAAACAGCATATGTGGCCCAACATACTGGTCTCTTTGGAGAGGAACACCGAGGTACCTGGCACATCTTCTTCTGAGCCCCTTCTTCCCTCCTGATCTCGACATGAGTGTTAATCCCCCAGCTATGCCTGGAAAGCTATCCCGACCTTCCACCAAACCTCAGCATGAGGTCTTTCTCACTTGGAAACTCGAGAGGAAGCCTCGTGGTTCGTGCCACATTCCGAAAGACACCGAATTTCCGTCAACTAAACAGAAGCCGAAATACCTGCCCACCTTGTCCAATGGAACACCGAGGATGAAGTAACCACAGGAAGGAGCACTGACACACTGGGTGCATCCTCCCGAAAGAGCCTTTCATTCCAAGGACAACTCGACAAGGGGCCTGACACTCCATGAAAACCTCGAGAGGATAGTGGAGTTCCATGGCTCCAAACAAGGCGAGGCCTAACTCCCTGTTCAGAACCCCCAAAGTCCCGGGGATCGATGTCACAGCAGGAGAGGAAGCCTGAGATTCCCTCCTCACCTCCACATGAGACCCTCTTCCATGGCACTGAACCCATGTGAATCCCAAGGCAACCGTCTCAAGTGCACAGTATTATCCTTCTCATGGGAAACAAGGGAAGCTGCCAGGGGTCACCGTAACAAGCTCAGACAACCTAGGTTTTTTTTCTCCATTTGGAATTGAGATTGGTCTTCCATAGGGCAACAGGAGAGGCTCGCTGTGTTCCGAGTCGTAACTCGAGAATCCCGCCGTAAGTGGAAAATAACCACGTGGTTGCCCAGTCATCGCCGGAGGTGGCCATGTTCCACTGCAATGAGTTGAGAGAAATACCACGAACATTTTGGATCATCGAAACGGAAACAGACAGCCTTGAGGAAACAGCATATGTGGCCCAACATACCGGTCGCTTTGGAGAGGAACACCGAGGTAACTGGCACATCTTCTTCTGAGCCCCTTCTTACCTTCTGATCTCGACATGAGTGTCAATCCCCCCGTTGTGCCTGGAAAGTTATCCCGACCTTCCACCAAACCTCAGCAGGAGGCCCTTCTCACTTGGAAACTCGAGAGGAAACCTCGTGGTTTGTGCCACATTCCGAAAGACACGGAGTTTCCCGTCAACTCAAGAGAAGTCCCAATACCTGCCAACCTTTTTCAAAGGAACCCCAAGTATTAAGTCACCATACGAAGGAGAACTGACACACTGGGTGCATCGTCCCGAAAGAGTCTCTGGTTCAAAGGACAATTCGACAAGGTGCCTGACACTCCATGAACACCCCGATAGGATAGTGGAGTTCCGTGGCTCCACACAAGGCGAGGCCTAACTCCCTGTTCAGAACCCCCAAAGACCCGGAGATCGATGTTAGAACAGGAGAGGAAGCCTGAGATTCCCGCCTCAATATCAAATCTGGTCCCTTTGGAGAGGAACACCGAGGTACCTGGCACACCTTCTTCTCAGCCCCTTCTTCACTCCTGATCTCGACATTAGTGTCAATCCCCCGGCTATGCCTGGAAAGGTACCCCGACCTTCCACAAAACCTCAGCATGAGGCATTTCTCCCTTGGAAACTCGAGAGAAAGCCTCATGGTTCGTGCCACAACCGGAAAGACACCGAGTTTTCGTCAACTCAAGAGAAGTCTAAATACCTGCCCACCTTTTCCAATGGAACACCGAGGATGAAGTAACCAAACGAAGGAGCACTGACACACTGGGTGCATCCTACCGAAAGAGCCTCTGGTTCCAAGGACAACTCGACAAGGGGCCTGACACTCCATGAACACCTCAAGAGGATAGTGGAGTTCCGGGGCTCCACAAAAGGTGAGGCCTAACTCCCTGTTCAGAACCCCCAAAGACCCGGAGATCAATGTCAGAACAGGAGAGGAAGCCTGAGACAACACTCTCAACTGCACAGTTTTCCCCATTTTCATAGGCACCAAGGGCAGCTGCCAGAGGTCACAGACACAAGCTTAGGGAACCTAGGGATTCTTACAGCAACTCGAGAAACACCTCGAGATACACCCTTTAACACGTCTTGAAGTCCGATTCCACTGCCATGAATCGGGAGACATCCCGGGCTGTCCTCGCTGCTCGAGTGGGGACTGGACTTCCCTGGGGACACAAGAGACGCACCCTGAGCTCCCCGTCGTAGCTCGAGAGAAACACCACACGTCGAGTTGCAGCTCGAGAAAACACCGTGAGATTACCCCCGACATCGACATATGAGGCCCTTCTTTTCCTGCAGGGCCTAGAGAACAACCCCGAGTCCTCTCTCAAAACTCCACAGAAGTCTTGATTTCCTTTGTTTAACACAATGGGCTTTAAGAGCCAGCCTTGGCCACTCGAGAGAAGAGGGGGGTTTTTCATTTCAAAACGAGACGATGTCTGACTCCACTGCTGAAGCTTGAATGCAACCAGGAGATACCTAGTGCCCCAGAAGGGGAACACAGAGTTTCTGAACGCACGCTAAGAGAAGTAGAAGAGGTCTCTTTGGCCTGCAGTGACTCCAGAGCAATCCCCAGCTCTCCCACGTCATTTGGAATGGACATGGGTCTTCCCTGGGGCCACATGAGTGGCTGCCTGAGTTCTGAGTGGCAAATCGAGAATCCCGCCGTAAGTCAATAATAACCACGTGGTTGCCCAGTCACCGCCAAAGGAAGCCATTTCCCGATGCAGCCTATAGAGAGAATTCCCACGAACCCACTGGATCATAGTAACGGAACTAGTCAGCCTAGAGGAAACTTCAAATATGGCCCAA
>SJYM01004785.1:0-35034 GCA_006410775.1 Tragelaphus imberbis | reverse complement strand
GCCCTTCTCACTTGGAAACTCGAGAGGAAGCCTCGTCGTTCGTGCCACATTCCGAAAGACACCGATTTCCCAGTCAACTCCAGAAAAGTCCCAATGCCTGTGTACCTTTTCCAATGGAACCCCGAGGATGAAGTCACCACACGAAGGAGCACTAACACACTGGGTGCATCCTTTCGAAATTGCCTCTGGTTCGAAGGACAACTCGACAAGTGGCCTGACACTCCATGAACACCTCGAGAGGAAAGCGGAGTTGCGTGCCTCCACACAAGGCGAGGCATAATTCCCTGTTCAGAATCCCCAAAGACCCAGAGATCGATGTCAGAACAGGAGACAAAGTCTGAGATTCCCGCCTCAACACCACATAGGGTCTTCTTCCATGGCACTCAACTCAGGGGAATCACAAGACAACCCTCTCAACTGCACAGTATTCCCCATTCTCATAGTCACCAAGGGAAATTGCCAGAGGAAACTGACACAAGCTTAGGGAACCTAGGGATTCTTACAGCAACTCGAGAAACACCTCGAGATAACCCCTTCAACATGTCTTGAAGCCCGATTCCACTGCCATGAATCGGCAGACATCCCGGGCCGTCCTCGCTGCTAGAGTGGGGACTGGATTTCCCTGTGGAAAGAAGAGAGGCTCCCTTAGCTCCCCGTCGTAGCTCGAGAGAAACGCCACACGTCGAGTTGCAGCTCGAGAAAACACCATGAGATTACCCCCGACATCGACATATGAGGCCCTTCTTTTCCTGCAGGGCCTAGAGAGCAACCCATAGTCCACTTTCAGAACTCTACAGAAGGCTTGATTCCCTTTCTTTAACACAATAGGCTTCAAGAGCCAGCCTTGGCCACTCGAGAGTAGAGGGGGGTTCTTCGTTTCAAAAGAAGACGATGTCTGACTCCCCTGCTGAAGCGTGAATGCAACCAGGAGATCCCTAGTGCCCCAGAAGAGGAACACAAATTTTCTGAACACACGCTAAGAGAAATAGAAGAAGTCTCTTTGGCCTGCAGCGACTCCAGAGCAATCCCGAGCTCTCTCAGGAAATTTGGAATGGACATTGGTCTCCCCTGGGGCCACATGAGTGGCTCCCTGAATTCTGGGTGGCAACTCGATAATCTCGCCCTAAGTCAATAATAACTACGTGGTTGCCCAGTCACCGCCAAAGGAAGCCATTTCCTGATGCAGCCTATAGAGAAAAATCCCACCAACCCACTGGATCATCTNGAATCCCAAGACAACTCTCTCAACTGCACAGTATTGCCCATTCTCATAGGCACCAAGGGAAGCTGCCAGAGGTCACCATCAGAAACCCAGACACCCTAGGCTTTCTTACAGCAACTCAAGAAACACCTCGAGATATCCCCTTAAGCACTTCTTGAAGACCGATACTCCTGACGTGACTAGAGAGACATCCTGGGCCATCTGGGCTACTACAATGGGCACTGGAATTCCCTGTGGATAGAAAGGAGGCTCCCTGAGTTCCCCATCATAACTCGAGAGAAACACCACACGTCGAGATGCAGCTCAAGAAAACACTTTGAGATTCCCCAGACATCGCCACATGAGACCGTTCTTTTCCTCCATGGCCTAGAGAGAAACCCCGAGTATACTCTCAAAACTCCACAGAAGGCTTGATTTCCTTTTCCTTTTTTTAAACAATGGGCTTCAAGAGGTAGCCTTGTCATCTCGAGAGGAGACAGGAGTTCTTTGCTTCAAATAGAAACATTGNTTCCCTCTTGATCTTGACATGAGGGTAGGATCCACTGCTTTGTCTGGAAAGGGATACCGACCTTCCTGTTCCATCTCAGGATGAGGCCGATTTCACTTGGTAACTGCAGAGGAACCCTCGTGGTTCGTGCCATATTCCGAAAGACCCTGAGTTTCCCGTCAACTCAAGAGAAGTCCGGATACCCCTTCTTGAAGCCCTATATCCCAGTCGTGACTAGAGAGACAGACTGGGCCGTCCTCCCTACTACAATGGGCACTGGAATTCCCAGGGGACAGAAGAGAGGCTCCCTGAGTTCCCCATCATACGTCGAGAGAAACACCACACGTCGAGGCGCAGCTCCAGAAAACACCTTGAGATTCCCCGGAAATCGCCACATGAGGCCGTTCTTTTCCTCCGTGGCCTAGAGAGAAACCCCGAGTCCACTCTCAAAACTCCACGGAAGGCTTCATTGCCTTTTAATTTTTTTAAACAATGGCCTCCAAGAGCTAGCTTTGTCGACTCGAGAGGAGAGAGAAGTTCTTTGTTTCAACTAGAAACGTGTCCAGACTCCACGGCTAAAGCCTGAATGAACCCACGAGATACCTAGCGCCCCTGAAGCGGAACATGGAGTTTCTGAACACACGCCTAGAAGACTAGAATTGGTCTCTTTGCCCTGCAGGGCCTCGAGAGGAATCCCCAGCTCTCCCATGCCATTTGGAATGGAGATTGGTCTTCCCTGGGACCACACGAGCGGCTCGCTGAGTTCCAGATCGTAACTCGAGAATCCCGCCATAAGTCAAGAATAACCACGTGGTTGCCCAGTCATCGCCGGACTAGGCCACATCACCGGAGGAGGCACCGAGTTGAGAGAAATACCATGAACCCATTGGATCATCGAAACGGAAACAGACAGCCTTGAGGAAACAGCATATGTGGCCCAACATACTGGTCTCTTTGGAGAGGAACACCGAGGTACCTGGCACATCTTCTTCTGAACACCTTCTTCCCTCCTGATTTCGACATGAGTGTCAATCCCCGTGCAATGCCTGGAAAGGTATCCCGACATTCCACCAAACCTCAGCAGGAGGCCCTTCTCACTTGGAAACTCGAGAGGAAGCCTCGTGGTTCGTGCCACATTCCAAAAGACACCGAGTTTCCCGTCAACTCAAGAGAAGTCCCAATAGCGGTCCACCTTTTCAAATGAAACGCCGAGGATAAAGTCATCACACGAAGGAGCACTAACACACTGGGTGCATCCTCCCGTAAGAGCCTCTGTTTCCAAGGACAATTCGATAAGGGGCCTGACACTACATGAACACCTCGAGAGGATAGTGGATTTCCGTGGCTCCACACAACGCGAGGCCTAAATGCCTGTTCAGAACCCCCAAAGCCCTGGAGATCTATGTCAGAACAGGGGAGGAAGCCTGAGATTCCCGCCTCACCTCCAGATGTGGCTCGCTTTCATGGCACTGAACCCATTGGAATCCCAATATAACACTCTCAACTGCACAGTATTGCCCATTCTCATAGGCACCAAGGAAAGCTACCAGAGGTCACTGTCACAGGCCCATTGAACCTAGGGATTCTTACAGCAACTCGAGAACCTCCTCGAGATATCCCCTTCAACACTTCTTGAAGGCCGATATCCCTGCCATGACTAGAGAGACATCCTGGGCTCTCCTCGCTACTACAGTTGGCCCTGGAATTGCCTGGAGACAGAAGAGAGGCTCCCTAAGTACCCCGTCATACCTCGAGAGAAACACCACGTGTCGAGACGCAGCTCCAGAAAACACCTTGAGATTCCCCAGACATCGCCAAATGAGGCCGTTCTTTTCCTCCATGGCCTAGAGAGATACCCCGAGTCCACATTCAAAACTCCACAGAAGGCTTGATTGCCTTTCTTTTAACACAAAGGGTTTCAAGTGCTTGCCTTGGCCACTCGAGAGGACCGAGGTGTACTTTGTTTCAACTGGAGACGAGGCCTGATTCCCCGGCTGAAACTTGAATGCAACCCCGGGAACCCTAGCACCCCTGAAGGGGAACACAGAGTTCCTGAACACATGCTAAGAGAAGTAGAAGAGGTCTCTTTGGCCTGCAGAGACTACAGAGCAATCCCTAGCTCTGCACGCCATTTGGAATGGACATGGGTCTTCCCTGGGGCGACATGAGTGGCTCCCTGAGTTCTGGGAGGCAATTCGAGACGTCTGCTGTAAGTTAATAATAACCACGTGGTTGCCCAGTCACCGCCAAAGGAAGCCATTTCCCGATGCAATCTATAGAGAGAAATCCCACGAACCCACTGGATCACCGTAACAGAACTTGTCAGCCTAGAGGAAACTTCAAATATGGCCCAACATAGGGGTCTCATTGGAGAAGAACACCAAGATTCCAGCACAACTTCCTCTGAGCCCTTTCTTCCCTCTTGATCGTGACATGAGTGTCGGTCCCACTGCTTTGTCTTGAAAGGGATACCGACATTCCTGTCGCATCTCAGGAGGAGGCTGGTATCACTTGGTAACTGCAGAGGAATCCTCGTGGTTCGTGCAACATTCTGAAGGACACCGATTTCCCCGTCCACTCTAGAGAAACCCCGATGCCTGAACACCTTTTCCAATGGAACCCAGAGGATGAAATCACAAGACGAAGGGGCACGCACTCCTGGGGTGCATCCTCCCGAAAGAGCCTCTGGTCCAAGGACAACTCGACAAGTGGCCAGATACCCCATGAACACCCCGAGAGGAAAGCGGCGTTCCATTCCTCCACACAAAGCGAGGCTTAACTCCCTGTTCAGAACCCCCAAAGACCCGGAGATCGATGTCAGAACAGGAGAGGAAGCCTGAGATTCCCGACTAACCTCCAGATATGGCCCTCTTCCACAGCTCTGAACCCAGTGGAATCCCAAGACAACCATCTCAACTGCACAGTATTGCCCATTTTCATACACACCAAGGGAAGTTGCCAGAGGTCACCGTCACAAGCCCAGACAACCTAGGCTTTCTTACAGCCACTCCAGAAACACTTTGAGATACCCCCTTCAACAAGTCCTGAAGCCCGATTCGCTTGTCATTAATGGAGAGCCATCCCGGGCACTCTTCGCTACTCCAATGGGGACTGGACTTCCCTGGGGACACAAGAGAGGCTCGCTGAGGTCCACGTCGAAGCTCGAGAGAAATGCAAAATGTCGAGCCGCATTTAGAGGAAACACCATGAGATTCCACTGACATCACCACATGAGGCCCTTCTTTTCCTGCAGGGCCTAGAGAGCAGACACGAGTCCTCTCTCAAAACTCCACAGAAGGCTTGATTGCATTTCTTTTAACACAATGCGTTTCAAGAGCTTGCCTTGGCCACTCAAAAGGAAAGATGAGTACTTTGTTTCAACTTGAGACGAGGCTTGATTCCCCGACTGAAACTTGAATGCAACCCCGGGAACCCTAGCGACCCTGAAGGGGAACACAGAGTTTCTGGACACACGCCTAGAGGACTAAAAGAGGTCTTTTGCCCTGCAGCGACTCGAGAGCATTCCCCAGCTCTCCCAGGCCATTTGGAATGGAGATTGATTTTCCCTGGTGCCACACGAGCGGCTCGCTGAGTTCCAGTTCGTAACTCGAGAATCCCGCCGTAAGTTGGAATAACCACGTGGTTGCCCAGTCATCGCCAGAGGAGGCCATGTCCCACTGCACCGAGTTGAGAGAAATACAACGATCCCATTGGATCATCGAAATAGTAACAGACAGCTTTGAGCAAACAGTGTATGTGGCCCAACATACCGGTCTCTTTGGAGAGGAACACCGAGGTACCTGGCACATCTTCTTCTGAGGCCCTTCTTCACTCCTGATCTTGACATGAGTGTCCATCCCACCGCTATGCCTGGAAAGATATCCTGAACTTCCACCAAACCTCAGCAGGAGGCCCTTCTCCCTTGGAAACTCGAGAGGAAGCCTCGCGGTTCGTGCCACCTTCTGAAAGACACCGAGTTACCCGTCAACTCAATAGAAGTCCCAATACCTACCCACCNTTCAGAACCCCCAAAGACCCCGAATTCGATGTCAGAACAGGAGAGGAAGCCTGAGATTCCCACCTCAACACCACATGTGGCACTCTTCCATGGCACTGAACCCTGGGAATCCCAAGACAACCCTCTAAACTGCACAGTATTCTCCATTCTCATAGGCACTAAGGGAAACTGACTGAGGTCACAGACACAAGCTTAGGGAACTAGGGATTCTTACAGCACCTCGAGAAACACCTCGAGATACCCCCTTAAACACGTCTTGAAACACGCTTCCACTGCCATGAATCGCGAGACATCCCGGGCCGTGCTCGCTGCTTGAGTGAGGACTGGACTTCCCTGGGGAAACAAGAGAGGCTCCCTGAGCTCCCGGTCGTAGCTAAAGAGAAACGCCACACGTCGAGTAGCAGCTCGAGAAAAGACCATGAGATTACCCACGACATTGACATATGAGGCCCTTCTTTTCCTGCAGGGCCTACAGAGCAACCCCGAGTCCTCTCTCAAAACTCCAGAGAAGGCTTTATACCCTTTGTTTAACACAATGGGCTTCAAGAGTCAGCCTTGGCCACTCGAGAGAAGAGGGGGGATCTTCGTTTCAAAACGAGATGATGTCCGACTCCTNACCGAGGATGAAGTCACCACACGAAGGAGCACTGACACACTGGGTGCATCCGCCTGAAAGAGCCTCTGGTTCCAAGGACAACTCGACAAGGGGCCTGACACTCCATGAACAGCTCGAGAGAACAGTGGAGTTCCGTGGCTCCACAAAAGGCGAGGCCTAACTCCCTGTTCAGAACCCCCAAAGACACGGAAATCTATGTCAGAACAGGAGAGGAAGCCTGAGATTCCTGACTCATCTCCAGATGTGGCCCTTTTCCATCGCACTGAACCCAGTGGAATCCCAAGACAACCCTCTCAACTGCACACTATTACCCATTCTTATAGGCACAAAGGGAAGCTGCANCTGCAGGGCCTACAGAGCAACCCCGAGTCCTCTCTCAAAACTCCAGAGAAGGCTTTATACCCTTTGTTTAACACAATGGGCTTCAAGAGTCAGCCTTGGCCACTCGAGAGAAGAGGGGGGATCTTCGTTTCAAAACGAGATGATGTCCGACTCCTCTGCTGAAGCTTGAATGCAACCAGGAGATCCCGAGTGCCCCAGAAGGGGAACACAGAGTTTCTGAACACACGCTAAGAAAAGTAGAAGAGGTCTCTTTGGCCTGCAGCGACTCCAGAGCAATCCCCAGCTCTCCCACGCCATTTGGAATGGACATGTGTCTTCCTTGGGTCCACATGAGTGGCTTCCTGAGTTTTGGGTGGCAACTCGAGAATCCTGCCGTAAGTCAATAATAATCACGTGATTGCCCAGTCACCGCCAAAGGAAGCCATTTCCCGATGCAGCTTATAGAGGGAAATCACATGAACCCACTGTATCATCGTAACGGAACTAGTCAGCCTAGAGGAAACTTCAAATAGGGCCCAACATAGAGGTCGCATTGGAGAAGAACACCAAGGTTCCAGCACAACTTCCTCTGAGCCCCTCTTACCTCTTGATCTTGAGATGAGTGTTNTGAGGCCCTTCTTTTCCTGCAGGGCCTAGACAGCAGACACGAGTCCTCTCTCAAAACTCCACAGAAGGCTTGATTGCATTTTTTTTAACACAATGGGTTTCAAGAGCTTGTCTTGGCCACTCGAGAGGACAGAGGAGTACTTTGTTTCAACACGAGACGAGGCCTGATTCCCCGGTTGATACTTGAATGCAACCCTGGGAATCCTAGCGCTCCTGAAGGGGAACACGGAGTTTCTGGACACAAGCCGAGAAGACTAGAAGAGGTCTTTTTGCCCTGCAGCGACTCGAGAGCATCCCCCAGCTCTCCCACACCATTTGGAATGGAGATTGATCTTCCCTGGGGCCACACGAGCGGCTCGCTGAGTTCCAGGTTGTAACTCGAGAATCCCGCCGTAAGTCGAGAATAACCACGTGGTTGCCCAGTAATAGCTGGACCAGGCCATGTCCCACTGCACCGAGTTGGGAGAAATACCACGAACCCATTGGATCATTGAACCGGAAACAGACANTTCCAATGGAACTCAGAGGATGAAGTCAACACACGAAGGGGCACTCACACCCGGGGTGCATCCTCCCGAAAGAGCCTCTGGTTCCAAGGACAAGTAGACAAGAGGTCTGATACCACATGAACACCTCGAGAGGCAAGCGGAGTTCCGTGCCTCCACACAAGGTGAGGCCTAACTCCCTGTTCAGAACCCCAAGGAACACGAGATCGATGTCAGAACAGGGGAGGAAGCCTGAGATTCCCGTCTCACCTCCAGATGAGGCCCTCTTCAATGGCACTGAACCCAGTGGAATCCCAAGACAACCCTCTCAACTGCACAGTATTGCACACTTCATATGCACCAAGGGAAACTGCCAGAGGTCACCGTCACAGGCCCAGGGAACCTAGGGATTCTTACAGCAACTCGAGAAACACCTCGAGATATCCCCTTCAACACTTCTTGAAGCCCGATACCCCTGCCGTGACTATGGAGACATCCTGGGCAGTCCTCGTTACCACAATGGGCAGTGGAATTCCCTGGGGACAGAAGAGAGGCTCCCTGAGTTCCCAGTCATACCTGGAGAGAAACACCACACATCGAGATGCAGCTGGAGTAAACACCTTGGGATTCCCTGGATATCGCCACATGAGGCCGTGCTTTTCCTCCTTGGCCAAGAGAGAAACCCCGAGTCCACTCTCGAAACTCCACAGAAGGCTTGATTGCCTTTCTTTTAACACAATGGGTTTCAAGAGCTTTTCTTGACCACTCGAGTGGATAGAGGAGTACTTTGTTTCAACTCGCGACGAGGCCTGATTCACCGGCTGAAACTTGAATGCAACTCTGGGAACCCTAGCGCACCTGAAACGGAACACGGAGTTTCTGGACACACGTCTAGAAGACTAGAAGAGGTCTTTTTGCCTTGTAGAGACTCGAGAGCATGCCCCAGCTCTCCCACGCCATTTGGAATGGAGATTGATCTTCCCAGGGGCCACAGGAGTGGCTCGCTGAGTTCCAGGTCATAACTCGAGAATCCCGCCGTAAGTCGAGAATAAACACGTGGTTGCCCAGTCATCGCCGGGGGAGGCCATGTCCCACTGCACCGAGTTGAGAGAAATACCACGAACCAATTGGATCATGAAAACGGAAACAGACAGCCTTGAGCAAACAGCCTATGTGGCCCAACATAACGGTCTTTTTGGAGAGGAACACCGAGGTACCTGGCACATTTTCTTCTGAGCCCCTTTTTCCCTCCTGATCTCGACATGAGTGTCAATCACCCCGCTATGCCTGGAAAGGTATCCCGACCTTCCACCAAACATCAGCAGAAGGCCCTTCTCACTTGGAAACTCGAGAAGAAGCCTCGTGGTTCCTGCCACACTCCGAAAGACACCGAGTTTCCCGTCAACTCAAGAGAAGTCCAATACCTGCTCACCTTTTCCAATGGAACACCGAGGATGAAGTCACCACACGAAGGAGGACTGAAACACTGGGGGCATCTTCCCGAAAGAGCCTCTGGTTCAAAGGCCAACTCAACAAGGGGCCTGACACTCCATGAACACCTCTAGAGGATAGTGGAGTTCCGTGGCTCCACACAAGGCGAGGCCTAACTCCCTGTTCAGAACCCACAAAGACGCCGAGATCGATGTCAGAACAGAAGAGGAAGCCTGAGATTCTCGCCTCACCTCCAGATGTGGCCCTCTTCCATAGCACTGAACCCAGTGGAATACCAAGACAACTCTCTCAATTTCACAGTATTGCCCATTCTCATAGGCACCAAGGGAAGCTGCCAGAGATCACCGTCACAAGCCCAGGGAACCTAGGGATTCTTACAGCCACTCGAGAAACACCTCTAAATATCCCCTTCAACACTTCTTGAAGCCCTATACACCTGCCATGACTAGAGAGACATCCTGGGACGTCCTCCCTACTACAATGGGCACTGGAATTCCGTGGGGACAGAAGAGAGGCTCCCTCAGTTCCCCGTCATATCTCGAGAGAAACACCACACGTCGAGACACAGCTCCAGAAATCACCTTGAGATTCCCCGGACATCGCCACATGAGGCCGTTCTTTTCCTCCATGGCCTAGAGTGAAACCCCGAGTCCAGTCTCAAAACTCCGTAGAAGGCTTGATTGCCTTATACTTTTTTTAAACAATGGGCTTCAAGAGCTAGCCTTGTCGACTCGAGAGAAGAGTAGAGTTTTTTGTTTCAACTAGAAAGGTGTCCAGACTCCACGGTTGAAGGTTGAATGAATCCACGAGATACCTTGCGCCCCTGAAGCGGAACATGAAGTTTCTGGACACACGCCTAGAAGACTAGAATAGGTCTCTTTGCCCTGCAGGGCCTGGAGAGCAATCCCCAGCTCTCCCATGTCATTCGGAAGGGAGATTGGTCTTCCATAGGGCAACAGGGGAGGCTCGCTGAATTCTGAGTCGTAACTTGAGAATCCCGCCGTAAGTCGAGAATAACCATGTGGTTGCCCACTAAACGACAGAGGAGGCCATGTCACGCTGCACCGAGTTGAGAGAAATACCACGAACCCATTTGATTATCGAAACTTAAATAGACAGCCTTGAGGAAATAGCAAATGTGGCCCAACATACCGGTCTCTTAGAAGAGGAACACCGAGGTTCCTGGCACAACATTCTCTGAACCCTTTCTTTCCTCCTGATCTCTACATAAGGGTCAATACCCCTGCTATGCCTGGAAAGGGACCCGACCTCCCATTAAACCCGAGCAGGAGGCCCTTCTCACTTGGAAACTCGAGAGGAAGCCTCGTGGTTCGTGCCACATTCCAAAAGACACCGATTTCCCCGTCAACTCCAGAGAAGTCCCAATACCTGCCCACCTTTTCCAATGGAACCCGGAGGATGAAGTCACTACACGAAGGAGCACTAACACACTGGGTGCATCCTCTCGAAATTGCCTCTAGTTTGAAGGACAACTCGAAAAGTGGCCTGACACTTCATGAACACCTCTAGAGGAAAGCGGAGTTCTGTGCCTCCACAAAAGGAGAGGCCTAAATCCCTGTACAGAATCCCAAAAGTCACCGATATCGATGTCAGAACAGGAGAGTAAGCATGATATTCCTTCCTCAATACCACCTGTGGCCCTCTTCCATGGCACTGAACCCAGGGGAATCCCAAGACAACCCTCTCAACTACACAGTATTATCCATTCTCATAGGCACCAAGGGAAACTGCCAGAGGTCACCGACACAAGCTTAGGGAACCTAGGGATTCTTACAGCAACTCGAAAAACACCTCGAGATACCCCCTTCAACACGTCTTGAAGCCCGATTGCACTGCCATGAATCAGAAGACATCCTGGGCCGTCCTGGCTGCTTGAGAGGGGACTGTACTTCCCTGGGGACACAAGAGAGGCTCCCTGAGCTCCCCGTCGTAGCTCGAGAGAAACGCCACACGTCGAGGTGCACCTAGAGAAAACACCATGAAATTAACCCTGACATCGACATATGAACCCCTTCTTTTCCTACAGGGCCTAGAGAGCAACCCCGAATTTTTTCTCATAACTCCACAGAAAGCTTGATTCCCTTTGTTTAACACAATGGGCTTCAAGAGCCAGCCTTGACCACTCGAGAGGAGAGGGGTGTTCTTTGTTTCAAAACGAGACGATGTCCGACTCCCCTGCTGAAGCTTGAATGAAACCAGGTGATCCCTAGTGCCCCAGAATGGGAACACAGAATTCCTGAACACACGCTAAGAGAAGTAGAAGAGATCTTTTTGGCCTGCAGCGACTCCAGAGTAATCCCCAGCTCTCCCACGCCATTTGGAATGGACATGGGTCTTAACTGGGGCCACATGTGTGGCTTCCTGAGTTCTGGGTGGCAACTCGAGAATCCTGCCGAAAGTAAATAATAGCCACGTGGTTGCCCAGTCACCGCCAAAGGAAGCCATTTTCCGAATCAGCCTATAGAGAGAAATCGCACGAACCCACTGTATCATCGTAACGGAACTAGTCAGCCTAGAGGAAACTTCAAGTAGGGCCCAACTTAGGGGTCTCATTGGAGAAGAACACCAAGGTTCCAGCACAACTTCCTCTGAGCCTCTTCTTCCCTCTTGATCTTCACATGAGGGTCGGTCCCACTGCTTTGTCTGGAAAGGAATACCGACCTTCCTGTGCAATCTCAGGAGGAGGCCGGTCTCACTTGGTAACGGCAGAGGAAACCTCGTGGTTCATGCCACATTACGAAAGACACGGATTTCCCCATCCACTCAAGAGAAATACCGATGCCTGAGCACCTTTTCCAGTGGAACCCAGAGGATGAAGTCATCACATGAAGGGGCACTCACACCCGGGGTGCATCCTGCCGAAAGAGCCTCTGGTTCCAAGGACAACTCGACAAGTGGCCTGATACCCCATGAACACCTCGAGAGGCAAGCGGTATTCCATGCCTCCACACAAGGTGAGGCCTAACATCCTGTTCAAAATCCCCGAAGACTCTGAAATTGATGTCTGAACAGATGATGTTTCCTGAAATTCCCGCCTCACCTCCAGATGTGGCCCTCTTCCATGGCACTCAACCCAGTGGAATCACAAGACAACTCTCTGAACGGCACAGTATTGCCCATTCTCATAGGCACCAAAGGAAGCAATCAGAGGTCACCGTCACAGGCCCAGGGAAACTAGGGATTCTTACAGCATCTCGAGAAACACCTTGAGATACCCCCTTCAACACGTCCTGAAGCCCGATTCCACTGCTGTGAATGGAGAGCCATCCCAGGCACTTTTCGCTACTCCAATGGGGACTGTACGTCCCTGGGGACACAGGAGAGGCTCCCTGAGGTCCTCGTCGAAGCTCGAGAGAAATGCCAAATGTCGAGCCGCATCTCGAGAAAACACCATGAGATTCCACTGACATCACCACATGTGGCCCTTCTTTTCCTGCAGGGCCTAGACAGCAGAAATGAGTCCTCTCTCAAAACTCCACAGAAGGCTTGATTGACTTTCTTTTAACACAATGGGTTTCAAGAGCTGGCCTTGGACACTCGAGAGGACAGAGGAGTACTGTTTCAAGTCGAGACGAGGCCTGATTCCGCGGCTGAAACTTGAATGCAACCCCGGGAACCCTACCACACCTGAAGGGGAACACGGAGTTTCTAGACACACGCCTAGAAACCTAGAAGAGGCCTTTTTTCCCTGCAGCGACTTGAGAGCATTCCCCAGCTCTCACACGCCATTTGGAATGGAGATTGATCTTCCCTGGGGCCACATGAGCGGCTCGCTGAGTTCCAGGTCGTAACTCGAGAATCCCACCGTAAGTCGAGAATAACCACGTGGTTGCCCAGTCACCGCCAAAGGAAGCCATTTCCCGATGCAGCCTATGGAGAGAAATCCCACGAAACCACTGGATCATCGTAACGGAACTAGTCAGCCTAGAGGAAACTTCAAATATGGCCCAACATAGGGGTCTCATTGGAGAAGAACACCAAGGTTCCAGCACAACTTCCCCTGAGCCCCTACTTCCCTCTTGATCTTGACATGAGGGTCGGTCGTACTGCTTTGTTAGGAAAGGGATACCGACCATCCTGTCCCATCTAAGAAGGAGGCTGGTATCACTTGGGAACTTCAAAGGATCCCTTGTGGTTCGTGCCGCATTCTGAAAGACACCGATTTCCCCGTCCACTGAAGAGAAATCCCGATACCTGAGCACCTTTTCCAATGGAACCCAGAGGATGAAGTCACGACACAAAGGGGCACGCACTCCCGAGTGCATCCTACCGAAAAAGCCTCTGGTTTCAAGGACAACTCGACAAGGGGCCTGACACTCCATGAACACCTCGAGAGGACAGTGGAGTTCCGTGGCTTCACACAAGGTGAAGCCTAACTCCCTGTTCAGAACCCACAAAGACCCGGAGATCGATGTCAGAACAGGAGAGGAAGCCTGAGATTAGCTCCTCACCTCCAGATGTGGCCCTCTTCCAAGCCACTGAACCCAGTGGAATCCCAAGACAACCCTGTCAACTGCACAGTTTTGCCCATTCTCATAGGCACGAAGGAAAGCTGCCAGAGGTAAACGTCACAAGCCCAGACAACCCAGGCTTTCTTACAGCAACTCGATAAACACCTTGAGATACCCCCTTCAGCACGTCCTGAATCCCGATTCCCGTGTCGTGAATGCAGAGCCATCCCGGGCACTCTTCGCTACTCCAATGGGGACTGCACTTCCCTGGGGACACAAGAGAGTGTCCCTGAGGTTCACGTCCAAGCTCGAGAGAAATGCCAAACGTCGAGCTGCATCTCAAGGAAACACCATGAGATTCCACTGACATCACCACATGAGGCCCTTCTTTTCCTGCAGGGCCTAGGGAGCAGACACGAGTCCTCTCTCCAAACACCACAGAAGGCTTCATTGCCTTTCTTTTAACACAATGGGTTTCAAGAGCTTGCCTTGGCCACTCGAGAGGACAGAGGAGTACTTTGTTTCAACTCGAGACGAGGCTTGATTCCCTGGCTGAAACTTGAATGCAACCCCGGAAACCCTAGCTACCCTGAAGGGGAACACGGAGTTTCTGGACACACGCCTAGAAGACTAGAAGAGGTCATTTGACCTGCAGCGACTCGAGAGCATTCCCCACCTCTCCCATGCCACTTGGAATGGAGAATGATCTTACCTGAGGCCACATGAGCAGCTCGCTGAGTTTCAGGTCGTAACTCGAGAACCCCGCCGTATCTTGAGAATAACCACGTGGTTGCCCAGTCATCCCCCGAGGAGGCCATGTCCCACTGCAACGAGTTGAGAGAAATATCACTAACCATTTGGATCATCGAAACGCAAACAGACAGCCTTGAGGAAACAGCATATGTGGCCCAACATACCGGTCTCTTTGGAGAGGAATACGGAGGTACCAGGCACATCATCTTCTGAGCCCCTACTTGCCACCTGATCTCTACATGAGTGTCAATACCACCGCTATGCCTGGAAAGGTATCCCGACCTTTCACCAAACATCAGCAGGAGGCCCTTCTCACTTGGAAATTCGAGAGGAAGCCTCGTGGTTCGTGCCACATTCAGAAAGACACCGAGTTTCCCGTCAACTCAAGAGAAGTCCCAATACCTGCCCACCTTTTTCAATGGCACACTGAGGATGAAGTCACCACACAAAGGAGCACTGACACACTTGGTGCATACTCCCGAAAGGGCCTCTGGTTCCAAGGACAACTCAACAAGGGGCCTGACACTCCATTAACACCTCGAGAGGATAGTGGAGTTCCGTGGCTCCACACAAGGCGAGGCCTAACTCCCTCTTCAGAACGCCCAAAGACCCAGAGATCGACCTCAGAACAGGAGAGGAAGCCTGAGATTCCTTCCTCACCTCCAGATGGGGCCATCTTCCTTGGCACTGAACCCAGTGGAATCCCAAGACAACCCTCTCAACTGCACAGTATTGCCCATTCTCATAGGCACCAAGGGAAGCAATCAGAGGTCACCATCACAAGCCCAGACAACCTAGGCTTTCTTATAGCACCTCGAGAAACACCTTGAGATACCCCCTTCAAAACGTCCTGAAGCCTGATATCCCTGCCGTGAATGGAGAGCCGTCTGGGCACTCTTCGCTACTCCAATGGGGACTGGACTTCCCTGGGGACACAAGAGAGGCTCCCTGAGCTGCCCGCCGTAGCTCGAGAGAAACGCCGCACGTCGAGATGCAGCTCGAGAAAACACCATGAGATTACCCCCGACATCGAAATATGAGGCCCTACTTTTCATGCAGGGCCTAGCGAGCAACCACGAATCCTCTCTCAAAACTCCACAGAAGGCTTGATTCCCTTTGTTTAACACAATGGGCTTCAAGAGCCAGCCTTGTCCACTCCAGAGGAGAGGGGTGTTCTTCGTTTCAAAACGAGACAATGTCCGACTCCCCTGCTGAAGCTTGAATGCAACCAGGAGATCCCTAGTGCCCCAGAAGGGGAACACAGAGTTCGTGAACACACGCTAAGAGAAGTAGAAGAGGTCTCTTTGGCCTGCAGCGACTCCAGAGCAACCCCCAGCTCTCCCACGCCATTTGGAATGGACATAGGTCTGCCCTGGGGCCACATGAGTGGCTCCCTGAGTTCTGGGTGGCAACTCGAGAATCCCGCTGTAAGTCAATAATAACCACGTGGTTGCCCAGTCACCGCCAAAGGAAGACATTTCCCGATGCAACCTATGGAGAGAAATCCCACGAACCCACTGGATCATCATAACTTAACTAGTCAGCCTAGAGGAAACTTCAAATATGGCCCAACATAGGGGTCTCATTGGAGAAGAACACCAAGGTTCCATCACAACTTCCTCTGAGCCCCTTCATCCCTCTTGATCTTGAAATGAGGGTCGGGCCCACTGCTTTGTCTGGAAAGGGATACCGACCTTCCTGTCCCATCTCAGGAGGAGGCCGGTCTCACTTGGTAACTGCAGAGGAACCCTCGTGGTTCGTGCCATATTCTGAAAGACACCGATTTCCCCGTCCACTCAAGAGAAATCCCGATGCCTGAGCACCTTTTGCAATGGAACCCAGAGGATGAAGTCACCACACGAAGGGGCAATAGGCCTGGTGTGCATCCTCCCGAAAGAGCCTCTGGTTCCAAGGACAACTCGACAAGTGGCCTGATACCCCATGAACACCTCGAGAGGCAAGCGGCGTTCCATGCCTCCACACAAAGTGAGGCCTAACATCCTGATCAAAACCCCCAAAGACCCCGAGATCGATGTCAGAACAGGAGAGGAAGCCTGAGATTCCCGCCTCAATACCAAATCAGGCCCTCTTCCATGGCACTGAACCCAGGGGAATCACAAGACAGCCCTCTCAACTGCACAGTATTCCCCATTTTCATAGGCACCAAGGGAAACTGCCAGAGGTCACCGACACAAGCTTAGGGAACCTAGGTATTCTTACAGCAACTCGAGAAACACCTGGAGATATCCCCTTCAACACTTCTTGAAGCCCGATTCCATTGCCATGATCGGGAGACATCCTGGTCCGTCCTCACTGCTCGAGTCGGGACTGGACTTTCCTGGGGACACAAGAGAGGCTCCCTGAGCTCCCCGTCGTAGCTCAAGAGAAACGCCACACGTTGAGTTGCAGCTTGAGAAATCACCTTGAGATTACCCCCGACATCGACATATGAGGCCCTTCTTTTCCTGCAGGGCCTAGAGAGCAACCTCGAGTCCTCTCTCAAAACTCCACAGAAGGCTTGATTCCCTTTGTTTAACACAATGGGCTTCAAAAGCCCGACTTGGTCACTCGAGAGGAGAGGGGGGTTTTTGGTTCAGAACGAGACGATGTCTGACTTCCCTGCTGAAGCTTGAATGCAACCAGGAGTTACCTAGTGCCCCAGAAGGGGAACACAGAGTTTCTGAACACACACTAAGAGAAGTAGAAGAGGTCTCTTTGGCCTGCAGTGACTCCAGAGCAATCCCCAGCTATTTACGCAATTTGGAATGGACATGGGTCTTCCCTGTGGCCACATAATTGGCTCCCTGAGTTCTGGGTGGCTATTCGAGAATTCTGCTGTAAGTGAATAATAACCATGTGGTTGCCCAGTCACCGCCAAAGGAATTCATTTCCCGATGCAGTCTATAGAGAGAAATCCCAGGAACCCACTGGATCATCATAACGGAACTAGTCAGCCTGGAGTAAACTTCAAATATGGCCCAACATAGGGGTCTCATTGGAGAAGAACACCAAGGTTCCAGCACAACTTCCTCTGAATCCCTTCTTCCCTCTTGATCTTAACATGACGGTCAGTCCCACTGCTTTGTCTGGAAAAGGACACCGACCTTTAGGTCCCATCTCAGGAGGAGGCTGGTATCACTTGGTAACTGCAGAGCAACCCTCGTGGTTCGTGCGACATTCTGAAAGACACCCATTTCCCCGTCCACTCAAGAGAAATCCCGATGCCTGAGCACCTTTTCCAATGAAACCCAGAGGATGAAATCACCACACGAACTGGCACTGACTCCTGGGGTGAATCCTCCCGAAAGAGCCTCTGGTTCCAAGGACAACTCGACAAGTGGTCTGATACCCAATGAACACCTCGAGAGGATAGTGGAGTTCCGTGGCTCCACACAAGGCGAGTCCTTACTACCTGTTCAGAACCCCCAAAGACCCGGAGATCTATGTCAGAACACGAGAGGAAGCCTGAGATTCCCGCCTCACCTTCAGATGTGTCCCTCTTCCATGGCACTGAACCCAGTGGAGTCCCAAGACAACCCTCTCAACTGCACAATAATGCCCATTCTCATAGGCACCAAGCGAAGCTACCAGAGGTCCCGTCACAAGCCCAGACAACCTAGGCTTTCTTACAGCAACTCGAGAAACATCTTGAGATACCCTTTTCAACACGTCCTGAAGCCCGATTCCCCTGCCTTAAATGGAGAGCCATCCCACGCACTCTTCGCTACTCCAATGGGGACTGGACTTCCCTGGGGACACAAGAGAGGATCCCTGAGGTCCCCGTCGAAGTTCGAGAGAAATGCAAAATGTCAAGCCGCATCTCGAGGAAACACCATGAGAATCCACTGACATAACCACATGGGGCCCTTCTTTTCCTGCAGGGCCTAGAGAGTAGACACGAGTCCTCTCTCAAAACTCCACAGAAGGCTAGATTACCTTTCTTTTAACAAAATGGGTTTCAAGAGCTTGCCTTGGCCACTCAAGAGGACAGCGGTGTACTTTGTTACAACTCGAGACGAGGCCTGATTCCCCCGACGAAACATGAATGCAACTCTGAAACCCTAGCGCCCCTAAAGGGGAACATGGAATTACTGGACACAGGCCTTGAAGACTAGAAGAGGCCTTTATGCCCTGCCGCGACTCGAGAGCATTACACAGCTCTCCCACGCCATTTGGAATGGAGATTTATTTTCCCTGGGGCCACAGGAGTGGCTCGCTGAGTTCCAGGTCATAACTCGAGAATCCCGCCGTAAGTTGAGAATAACCAGGTGGTTGCCCAGTCATCGCCGGAGGAGGCCATGTCCCACTGCACCGAGTTGAGAGAAATACCACGAACCCATTGGATCATCAAAACGGAAACAGACAGCCTTGAGGAAACAGCATATGTGGCCCAACATACCAGTCTCTTTGGAGAGGAACACCGAGGTACCTGGCACATCTACTTCTGAGCCCTTTCTTCCCTCAAGATCTCTACATGACTGTCAATCCCCCCGCTAGGCCTGGAAAGGTATCCCGACATTCCACCAAATATCAGCAGGAGGCATTTCTCACTTGGAAACTCGAGAGGAAACCTCCTGGTGCGTGCCACATTCCGAAAGACACCGAGTTTCCCGTCAACTCTAGAGAAGTCCCAATACCTGCGCAGCTTTTCCAATGGAACCCCGAGGATGAAGTCACCACACGAAGGAGCAGAGACACACTGGCTGCATCCTCCCGAAAGAGCCTCTGGTTCCAAGGACAACTCGACAAGGGGCCTGACACTCCCTGAACACCTAGGGAGCATAGAGGAGTTCCGTTTCTCCAAACAAGGCGAGGCCTAACTCCCTGTTCAGAACCCTGAAAGACCGGGAGATCGATGTCAGAACACGAGAGGAAGCCTGAGATTCCCGCCTCACCTCCAGATGTGGCCCTCTTACATCGCAGTAAACCCAGTGGAAACCCAAGACACCCTCTCAACTGCACAGTATTGTCCATTCTCATAGGCACCAAGGGAAGCTGCCAGAGGTCACCGTCACAAGCCCAGACAACCTAGGCTTCCTTACAGCAACGCGAGAAACACCTTGCGATACCCCCTTCCACACGTCCTGAAGCCCGATTCCCCTGCCCTCAATGGAGAGTCATCCCAGGCACTGTTCGCTACTCCAATGGGGATTGGACTTCCCTGGGGACACAAGAGAGGCTCCCTGTAGTCCCTGTCGAAGCGCGAGAGAAATGTCAAACATCAAGCCGCATCTCGAAGAAACACCATGAGATTCCACTGACATCACCACATGAGGCCCTTCTTTTCCTGCAGGGACTAGAGAGCAGACACGAGTCCTCTCTCAAAACCCACAGAAGGCTTGATTGCCTTTCTTTTAGCACAATGGGTTTCAAAAGCTTGCCATGCCCACTCGAGAGGACAGAGTAGTACATTGTTTCAACTCGATACGAGGCCTGATTCCCCGGCTGAAACTTGAATCCAACTCCGGGAACCCTAGCGCCCCTAAAGGGGAACACGAAGACTCTGGACACATGCATAGAAAACTAGAAGAGGTCTTTTTGCCCTGCGGCGACTCGAGAGCATTCCCAAGCTCTCCCACGCCATTTGGAATGGAGATTGATCTTCCCTGGGGCCACACGAGCGGCTCACTGAGTTCCAGGTCGTAACTCAAGAATCCCGCCGTAAGTCGAAAATAACCACGTGGTTGCCCAGTCTTCGCCGGAGGAGGCCATGTCCCACTGCACCGAGTTTAGAGAAATACCACGAACCCACTGGATCATCGAAATGGTAACAGACAGCCTTGAGCAAACAGCATATGTGGCCCAACATACAGGTCTCTTTGGAGAGGAACACCGAGGTACCTGGCACATCTTCTGAGCCCCTTCTTCCCTCCTGATCTCGACATGACTGTCAATTCCACCGCTAGGCCTGGAAAGGTATCCCGACATTCCACCAAATATCAGCAGGAGGTCTTTCTCACTTGGAAACATGAGAGGAAGCCTCGTGGTTCGTTCTGCATTCCGAAAGACACCGAGTTTCCTGTCAACTCAAGAGAAGTCCCAATAAGTGCCCACCTTTTCCAATGGAACACCGAGGATGAAGTCACCAAACGAAGGAGCACTGACACACTGGGTGCATCCTCCCGAAAGAGCCTCTGGTTCCAAGGACAATTCGACAAGAAGCCTGACACTCCATGAACACCTCGAAAGGATAGTGGAGTTCCATGGCTCCACACGAGGTGATGCCTAACTCCCTTTTCAGAACCCCCAAAGACCCGGAGATTGATGTCAGAACAGGAGAGGAAGCCTGAGGTTTCCGCCTCAACACCACATGTGGCCCTCTTCCATGGCACTGAACCCAGGGGAATCACAAGAAAACCCTCTCAACTGCACAGTATTGCTCACTCTCATAGGCACCAATGAAACTGCCAGAGATCACCAACAAAAGCTTAGGGAATATAGGGATTCTTACAGAAACTTCAGAAACACCTCAAGATACCCCCTTCAACACGTCTTGAAGCCCGATTCCACTGCCATAAATCGGGAGACATCCCGGGCCATCCTTGCTGCTCGAGTGGGGACTGGACTTCCCTGGGGACACAAGAGAAGCTCCCTGAGCTCCCCGTCATAGCTCGAGAGAAACGCCAAACGTCGAGTTGCAGCTTGTCAAAACACCATGAGATTAACCCCGACATCGACATTTGAGGCCCTTCTTTTCCTGCAGGGCCTAGAGAGCATTCCCGAGTCCTCTCTCAAAACTACACAGAATGCTTGTTTCCCTTTCTTTAACACAATGGGCTTCAAGAGCCAGCCTTGGCCAATCGAGATGAGAGGAGGGTTCTTCGTTTCAAAACGAGATGATGTCAAACTCCCCTGCTGAAGCTTGAATACAACGAGGAGATCCCTAGTGCCCCATAACGGGAACACAGAGTTCCTGAACACACGCTAAGTGAAGTAGAAGAGGTCTCTTTGGACTGCAGCGACTCCAGAGCAATCCCCAGCTCTCCCACGCTATTTGGAATGGACATGGGTCTTCCCTCGGGACACATGAGTATCTCCCTGAGTTCTGGGTGGCAACTCGAGAATCCCGCCATAGGTCAATAATAAACACGTGGTTGCCCAGTCACCCCCAAAGGAAGCCATTTCCCTATGCAGCCTATAGAGAGAAATCCCACGAACCCACTGGATCATCGTACCGGAACTAATCAGCCTAGAGGAAACTTCAAATAGGGCCCAATACAGGGGTCTCATTGGACAAGAACACCAAGGTTCCAGCACAACCTCCTCTGAGCCCCTTCTTCCCTCTTGATCTTGACATGAGGGTCGGTCCCAATGCTTTGTCTGTAAAGGGATACCGACCTTTCTGTCCCATCTCAGGAGGAGGACGGTCTCACTTGGTAACTGTAGAGGAACCCTCGTGGTTCGTGCCACATTCCGAAAGACACCGATTTTCCAATCCACTCAAGAGAAATTCCGATGCCTGAGCACCTTTTCCAATGGAACCCAGAGGATGAAGTCACCACACGAAAGGGAATTCACACCCTGGGTGCATTCTCCAAAAAGAGCCTCTGGTTCCAAGGACAACTCGACAAGTGGCCTGATACCCGATGGACACCTCGAGAGGCAAGGAGCGTTCCATGCTTCCACACAAGGTGAGGCCTAACATCCTTTTCAAAACCCCCAAAGACTCCAAGATCGATGTCTGAACAGATGAAGAAGCCTGAGATTCCCGCCTCACCTTCAGATGTGGCCCTCTTCCATGGCACTGAACCCAGTGGAATCCCAAGACAATCCTCTTAACTGCACAGTATTGCCCATTCTCATAGGCACCAAGGAAAGCTGCCAGAGGTCACCATCACAGGCCCAGGGAACCAAGGGATTCTTACAGCATCTCGAGAAACAACTCAAGATATCCCCTTCATCACTTCTTGAAGCCCGATACCCCTGCCGTGACTAGAGAGACATCCTGGCCCATCCTCGCTACTACAATGGGCACTGGAATTCCCTGCGGACAGAAGAGAGGCTCCCTGAGTTCCCCGTCATGCCTCGAGAGAAACACCACACGTCGAGACGCAGCTCCTGAAAACACCTTGATATTACCCGGACATTGCCACATGAGGCCGTTCTTTTCCTCCATGGCCAAGAGAGCAGACACGTGTCCTCTCTTAAAACTCCACAGAAGGCTTGATTGCCTTTCTTTTAACACAATGGGTTTCAAGGGCTTGCCTCGGCCACTCGAGAGGACAGAGGAGTACTTTGTTTAAACTCGAGACGAGGCTTGATTCCCCGGCTGAAACTTGAATGCAACCCCGGGAACCCTAGCGCCCCTGAAGGGAAACACGGAGTTTCTGGACACACGCCAAGAAGACTAGAAGAGGTCTTTTTGCCCTACAGCGACTCGAGAGCATTCCCCAGCTTTCCCACGCCATTTGGAATGGAGATTGATCTTCCCTGGGGCCACACGAGTGGCTCGCCTATTTCAGGTCGTAACTGGAGAATCCCGCCATAAGTTGAGAATAAACACGTGGTTGCCCAGTCATCGCCGGATGAGGCCATGTCCCACTGCACCGAGTTGAGAGAAATACCACGAACCCATTGGATCATCGAAACGGAAACAGACAGCCTTGAGGAAACAGCATACGTGGCCCAACATACCGGTCTCTTTGGAGAGGAACACCGAGGTACGTGGCACAACTTCTTATGAGCCCCTTCTTCCCTCCTGATCTCGACATGAGTGTCCATCCCCCACCTGTGCCTGGAAAGGTATCCCAACCTTCCACCAAACCTCAGCAGGAGGCCCTTCTCACTTGGAAACTCAAGAGGAAGTATCCTGGTTCGTGCCACACTTCGAAAGACAACGATTTACCCATCCACTCAAGAGAAATCCCGATGCCGGAGCATCTTTTTCAATGGAACCCCGAGGATGAAGTCACCACACGAAGGGGCACTCACACACAGGGTTCATCCACCGGAAAGAGCCTCTGGTTCCAAGGACAACACGACAAGTGGCCTGATACCACATGAACACCTTGATAGGCAAGCGGTGTTCCATGCCTCCACACAAGGTGAAGCCCAGCATCCTGTTCAAAACCTCCAAAGACTTCGAAATCGATGTCTGAACAGAAGAAGAAGCCTAAGATTCCCGCCTCACCTCCACATGAGACCCTCTTCCATGGCATTGAACCCAGGTGAATCCCAAGACAACCCTCTCAAGNAACACATCTTCTTTTGAGCCCCTTCTTCCCTCCTGATCTCGACATGAGTGTCAATCCCCCCGCTATGCCTGGAAAGGTATCCAGACCTTCCATCAAACCTCATCAGGATGCCCTTCTCACTTGGAAACTCGAGAGAAAGCCTCGTGGTTCGTGCCACATTCCGAAAGACACCGAGTTTCCCGTCAACTCATGAGAAGTCCCAATATCTGCCCACCTTTTCCAATGGAACCCCGAGGATGAAGTCACCACACGAAGTAGCACTGACACACTGGGTGCATCCTCCCGAAAAAGCCTCTGGTTCCAAGGACAACTCGACAAGGGGCCTGACATTCCATGTACACCTCGAGAGGATACTGGAGTTCCGTGGTTAAACACAAGGCGAGGCCTAACTCCCTGTTTATAACCCCCAAAGACCCGGAGATCGATGTCAGAACAGGAGAGGAAGCCTCAGATTACTTCCTCACCTCCAGATGTGGCCCTCTTCCATGGCACTGAACCCAGTGGAATCCCAAGACAACCCTCTCAACTGCACAGTATTGCCCATTCTCATAGGAACCAAGGAAAGCTGCCAGAGGTCACTTTCACAGGCCCAGAGAACCTAGGGATTCTTACAGCAACTCGAGAAACTCCTCAAGATATCCCCTTCAACACTTCTTGAAGGCCCATACCCCTGCCATGACTAAAGAGACATCCTGGGCCGTCCTCGCTACTACAGTTGGCCCTGGAATTGCCTGGAGACAGAAGAGAGGCTCCCTGAGTTCCCTGTCATACCTCCAGAGAAACACCACATGTCGAAAAGCAGCTCCAGAAAACACCTTGAGATTCCCCGGACATCGCCAAATGAGGCAGTTCCTTTCCTCCATGGCCTAGAGAGATACCCCGAGTCCACACTCAAAACTCCACAGAAGGCTTGATTGCATTTTACTTTTTTTAAACAATGGGCTTCAAGAGCTAGCTTCTCAACTTGAGAGGAGAGAGCAGTTTTTTTGTTTTAACTAGAAACGTGGCCAGACTCCACGGCTGAAGCTTCCATGAATCCACGAGATACCTAGAGCCCCTGAAGCGTAACATGGAGTTTCTGGACACATGCCTAGAAGACTAGAAGAAGTCTCTTTACCCTGCAGCGCTTGGAGAGCATTCCCCAGCTCTCCCATATCATTTGGAATGGAGATTGATCTTCCCTGGGGCCACACGAGTGGATCGCTGAGTTCCAGGTCGTAACTCGAGAATCCCTCCGTAAGTCGAGAATAACCACGTTGTTGCCCAGTAAACGCCAGAGGAGGCCGTGTCCCGCTGCACCGAGTTTAGAGAAATACCACTAACCCATTGGATTATCGAAACGGAAATAGACAGCCATGAGGAAATAGCAAATGTGGCCTAACATACCTGTCTCAGTGGAGACGAACACCGAGGTTCCTGGCACAACATTCTCTGGGCCCTTTCTTCCCTCCTGATCTCGACATGAGGGTTAATACCCCTGCTATGCCTGGAACGGGATCTGACCTTCCATCAAACCTCAGCAGGGGGCCCTTCTCACTTGGAAACTCGAGGGAAAGCTTCGTGGTTTGTGCCACATTCCGAAAGACACGGATTTGCCCGTCAACACCAGAGAAGTTCCAATGCCTCTGCAGCTTTTCCAATGGAATCCCCAGGATGAAGTCACCACACGAAGGAGCACTGATACACTGGGTGCATCCTCCCGAAAGAGCCTCTGGTTCCAAGGACAACTCGAAAAGGGGCCTGACACTCCATGAACACTTCGACAGGATAGTGGAGTTCCGTTGGGCCACACAAGGTGAGGCCTAACTTCCTATTCAGAATCCCCAAAGACGCCAAGATCGATGTCAGAACAGGAGAGGAAGCCTGAGATTCCCATCTCAACACCACATGTGGCCCTCTTCCATGGCACTGAACCCAGGGGAATTTCAGGACAACCATTTCAACTGCACAGTATTCCCCATTTTTATAGGTACCAAGGGAAACAGCCAGAGCAAACTGACACAAGCTTAGGGAACATAGGGATTCTTACAGCAACTCTAGAAACACCTCGAGCTACCACCTTCAAAACGTCTTGAAGCCCGATTCCACTGCCATGAATTGGGAGACATCCCAGGCCGTCGTCGCTGCTCGAGTGGGGACTGGACTTCCCTGAGGACAAAAGAGAGACTCCCTGAGCTCCCCGTCGTAGATCGAGTGAAAGGCCACACGTCGAGTTGCAGTTCTAGAAAACACCATGAGACTACCCCCGACATCGACATGTGAGGCCCTTCTTTTCCTGCATGGCCTAGAGAGCAACCCCGAGTCCTCTATCAAAATTCCACAGAAGGCTTGATTCCCTTTGTTTAACACAATGGGCTTCAAGAGCCAGGCTTGGCGACTCCAGAGGAGAGTGGGGTTCTTCGTTTCAAAATGAGACAATGTCTGAATCCTCCGCTGAAGCTTGAATGCAACCAGGAGATCCCAAGTGCCCCAGAAGGGGAACACAATATTTCTGAACGCACACTAAGAGAAGTAGAAGAGGTCTCTTTGGCCTGCAGCGACTCCAGAGCTATCCCCAGATCTCCCACGCCATTTGGAAAGTACATGGGTCTTCACTGGGGCCACAAGAGTGGCTCCCTGAGTTTTGGATGGCAACTCGAGAATCCCGCAGTAAGTCAATAATAACCACGTGATTGAACAGTCATCGCCAAAGGAAGCCATTTCCCGATGCAGCCTATAGAGAGGAATCCTATGAACCCACTGGATCATCGTAACGGAACTTGTAAGCCTAGAGGAAACTTCAAATATGGCCCAACATAGGGGTCTCATTAGAGAAGAACACCAAGGTTCCAGCACAACTTCCTCTGAGCCCCTTCTTCCCTCTTGATCTTGACATGAGGGTCAGTTCCACTGCTTTGTCTGGAAAGGGATACTGACCTTCCTGTTCCATCTCAGGAGTAGGCCGGTCTCACTTGATAACTGCAGAGGAACCCTCGTGGTTCGTGCCGCATTCCGAAAGACACCGATTTCCCCATTCACTGAAGAGAAATCCCGATGCCTGAGAACCTTTTCCAATGGAACCCAGAGGATGAAGTCACCACTTGAAGGGGCACTCTCGTGCGGGGTGCATCCTCCCGAAAGAGCCTCTGGTTCCAAGCACAACTCGACAAGTTTCCTGATACCCCGTGAACACCTCGAGAGGATACTGGAGTTTCGTGGCTCCACACAAGGCGAAGCCTAACTCCCTGATCAGAACTCCCAAAGACCTGGAGATCGATGTCAGAACAGGAGAGAAAGCCTGAGATTCCCGCCTCACCTCCAGATGTGGCCCTCTTCCCTGGCACTGAACCCAGTGAAATCCCAAGACAACCATCTCAAATGCACAGTATTCCGAATTCTCAAAGGCACCAAGGGAAGCTGCCAGAGGTAACCGACACAGGCCCAGGAACCTAGGGATTCTTACAGCAACTCGAGAAACACCTCGAGATAGCCCCTTGAACACTTCTTGAAGCCCGATACACCTGCCGTGACTAGATAGACATCCTGGGCCGTCCTCGCTACTCCAATGGGCACTGGAATTCCCTGGGGACAGAAGAGAGGCTCCCTGAATTTTCCGTCATACCTCGAGAGAAACACCACACGTCGACACACAGCTCCAGAAAACACCTTGAGATTCCCCGGACATTGCCACATGAGGCCCTTCTTTTCCTCCATGGCCTAGAGAGAAACCCCGAGTCTACTCTCAAAACTCCACAGAAGGCTTGATTGTCTTATACTTTTTTTAAACAATGGGCATCAAGAGCTAGCCTTGTCGACTTGAGAGGAGAGAGGATTTCTTTGTTTCAACTAGAAACGTGTCCAGAATCCACGGCTGAAGCTTGAATGAACCCACGATATACCTAGCGCTCCTGAAGCGGAACATGGAGTTTCTGAACACACGACTAGAAGACTAGAAGAGGTGTCTTTGTCTGCAGGGCCGGGAGAGCAATCCCCAGCTCTCCCATGCCATTTGGAATGGAGATTGGTCTTCCGTAGGGCGACAGGAGAGGCTCCCTGAGTTCCGGGTCGTAACTTGAGAATCCCGCCAGAAGTTGAGAATAACCACGGGGTTGCCCAGTAAACGCCAGAGGAGGCCATGTCCCGCTGCACCGAGTTCAGAGAAATACAACGAACATATTGGATTATCGAAACAGAAATAGACAGCCTTGAGGAAATAGCAAATGTGGCCCAACATACCGGTCTCAGTGGAGAGGAACACCGAGGTTCCTGGCACAGCATTCTCTGAGCCCTTTCTTCCCTCCTGATCTTGATATGAGGGTCAATACCCCTGCTATGCCTGGAAAGGGACCCGACTTTTCATCAAACCTCAGAAGGAGGCCCTTCTCACTTGGAAACTCGAGAGGTAGCCTCGTGGTTCATGCCAAATTCCGAACGACACCGATTTCCCCGTCAACTCCAGAGAAGTCCCAATGCCTGTGCAGCTTCTCCAATGGAACCCCGAGGATGAAGTAACGACACGAAGGAGCACTGACACACTGGGTGCATCCTCTCGAAATTGCTTCTGGTTCGAAGGACAACTCGACAAGTGGCCTGACACTCCATAAACACCTAGAGAGGAAAGCGGAGTTTCTTGCCTCCAAACAAGGCGAGGCATAATTCCCTGTTCAGAACCCCAAAGACCCCGAGATCGATGTCAGAACAGGAGAGGAAGCCTGAGACTCCCGCCTCAACCCCACATGTGGCCCTCATCCATTGCACTGAACCCAGGGGAATCCCAAGACAACCCTCTCAACTGCACAGTATACCCCATTCTCATAGGCACCAAGGGAAGCCGACAGAGGTCACCAACACAGGCCCAGGGAAACTAGGGTTTCTTACAGCAACTCGAGAAACACCTCGAGATACCCCCTTCAACACGTCTTGAAGCCCGATTCCACTTCCATAAATCGGGAGACATCCCGGGACGTCCTCACTGCTCGAGTGGGGACTGGACATCTCTAGAAACACAAGAGAGCCTCCCTGAGCTCCCCGTCGTAGCTCGAGAGAAATGCCACACGTCGAGTTGCAGCTGGAGAAAACGCCATGACATTACCCCCGACATCGACATACGAGGCCCTTCTTTTCCTGCAGGGCCTAGAGAGCAACCGCGAGCCCTCTCTCAAAACACCACAGAAGGCTTGATTCCCTTTGTTTAACACAATGGGCTGCAAGAGCCAGCCTCGGCCACTCGAGAGGAGAGGGGGATCTTCGTTTCAAAATGAGACGATGTCTGACTCACCTGCTGAAGCTTGAATGCAACCAGGAGAGCCCTAGTGCCCCAGAAGGGGAACACAGAGTTTCTGAACACATGCTAAGAGAAGTAGAAGAGGTCTCTTTGGCCTGCAGTGACTCCAGAGCAATCCCCAGCTTTCCCATGCCATTTGGAATGGACATGGGTCTTCTCTGTGGCCACATGAGTGGCTCCCTGAGTTCTTGGTGGCAACTCGAGAATCCCGCCATAAGTCATTAATAACCACGTGGTTGCCCAGTAACCGCCAAAGGAAGCCATTTCCCGATGCAGCCTATAGAGAGAAATCCCATGAACACACTGAATCATCGTAACGGAACTAGTCAGCCTAGAGGAAACTTCAAATATGGCCCAACATAGACGTCTCATTGGAGAAGAACACCAAGGTTCCAGCACAACTTCCTCTGAGACCCTTCTTCCCTCTTGATCTTGACATGAGTGCCGGTCCCACTGCTTTGTCTGGAAAGGGATACCGACCTTCCTGTTCCATCTTAGGAGGAGGCGGGGTCTCACTTGATAACTGCAAGGGACCCTCGTGATTTGTGCCACATTCCGAAAGACACCGATTTCCCTGTCCACTCAAGACAAATCTCGATGCATGAGCACGTTTTCCAATGAACCCAGAGGATGAAGTCACCACACGAAGTGGCACTCACACCCGGGATGCATCCTCCCGAAAGAGCCTCTGGTTCCAAGGACAACTCGACAAGGGGCCATACACTCCATGAACACCTGGAGAGGATAGTGGAGTTCCGTGCCTCCACACAAGGCGAGGACTAACTCCCTGTTCAGAACCCCCAAAGACCCGGACATCGATGTCAGAACAGGAGAGGAAGCCTGGGATTACCGCCTCACCTCCAGATGTGGCCCTCTTTCATGTCACTGAACCCAGTGGAATCCCAAGACAAACCTCTCAACTGCACAGTATTGCCCATTCTCATAGGCACCAAGGGAAGCTGCCAGAGGTCACCGTCACAAGCCCAAACAATCTAGGTTTTCTTACAGCAACTTGGGAAACACCTTGAAATATCCCCTTCAACACGTCCTGAAGCCCGATTCCCCTACCGTGAATGGAGCGGCATCCCGGGTAATCTTCGCTACTCCAATTGGGACTGGACTTCCCTGGGGACACAAGAGAGGATCCCTGAGGTCCCCGTTGAAGCTCGAGAAAAATGCCAAACGTCGAGGCACTTCTCGAGGAAACACCATGAGATGCCACTGACATCATCACATGAGGCCCTGCTTTTCCTGCAGGGCCTAGAGAGCAGACACGAGTCCTCTCTCAAAATTCCACAGAAGGCTTGATTGTCTTTATTTTAACACATTGGGTTTCAAGAGCTTGCCTTAGCCACTCGAGAGGACAGAGGAGTACTTTGTTTCAACTCGAGACGAAGCCTGATTCCCCGGCTGAAACTTGAATGCAACCCCGGGAACCCTAGCGCTCCTGAAGGGGAACACGGAGTTTCTGGACACAGGCCTTGAAGAGATCTTTTTGCCCTTCCGTGGCTCGAGAGCATTTCCCAGCTCTCCCACGCCATTTGGAATGGAGATTGATCTTCCCTGAGGCCACACGAGCGGCTCACTGAGTTCCAGGTCGTAACTCGAGAATCCCGTCGTAAGTCAAGAATAACCACGTGGTTGTCCAGTCATCGCCAGAGGAGGCCATGTGCCACTTCACCGAGTTGGGAGAAATACCACGAAACCTTTGGATCATCGATACGGAAACAGACAGCCTTGAGGAAAGAGCATATGTGGCCCAACATACCGGTCTCTTTGGAGAGGAACACCGAGGTAACTGGCACATCTTCTTCTGAGCCCCTTCTTCCCTCCTGATCTCGACATGAGTGTCAATATTCCCGCTATGCCTGGAAAGGTATCCTGACCTTACACCAAAACTCAGCAGGAGGTCGTTCTCACTTGGAAACTCGAGAGGTAGCCTGGTGCCACATTAAGAAAGACACTGAGGTTCCAGTCAACTTAAGAGAAGTCCCAATACCTGCCCACCTTTTCCAATGGAACACCGGGGATGAAGTCACCACACGAAGGAGCACTGACACAATGGATGCAATCTCCCGAAAGAGCCTCTGGTTCCAAGGACAACTCGACAAGGGGCTTAGCACTTCATGAACACTTCGAGAGAATAGTGGAGTTCCGTGGCTCCACACAAAGCGAGGCCTCACTCCCTGTTCAGAACCCACAAAGACATGGAGATCGATGTCAGAACAGGAGAGGAAGCCTGAGATTCCCGCCTCACATCCAGATGTGGCCCTCTTCCAAGGCACTGAATTCAGGGGAATCCCAAGACAACCCTCTCAACTGTACAGTATTCCAAATTCTCATAGACACAAAGGGAAACTGCCAGAGGTCACCGACACAAGCACAGGGAACATAAGGATTCTTACAGGAACTCGAGAAACACCTCGAGATACCCCCATTCAACACGTCTTGAAGCCCGATTCCACTGCCATGAATCGGGAGACATCCCGGACCATCCTCGCTACTCGAGTGGGGACTGTACTTTTCTGGGGACACTAGAGAGGCTCCCTGAACTCCCCGTCGTAGCTCGAGAGAAACGCCACACGTCGAGTTGCAGCTCGAGAAAACACCATGAGATTACACCCGACAACGACTTATGAAGCCCTTCTTTTCCTGCAGGGCCTAGAGAGCAACCCCGAGTCCTCTCTCAAAACTCCACAGAATGCTTGATTCCCTTTGTTTAACACAATGGGCTTCAAGAGCCAGCCTTGGACACTCGAGAGGAGAGGGGGTTTCTACGTTTCAATACGAGACGATGTCTGACTTCCCTGCTGAAGCTTGAATGCAAACAGGAGATCCCTAATGCCCCAGAAGGGGAACACAGAGTTTCTGAACACACGCTATGAGAAGTAGAAGAGGTCTCTTTGGCCTGCAGCGTCTACAGAGCAATCCCCAGTTCTCCCACGCCATTTGGAATTGACATGGGTCTTCCCTGGGGCCACATGAGTGGCTCCCTGAATTCAGGGTGGCAACTCGAGAATCCCGCCATAAGTCAATAATAACCACGTGGTTGCCCAGTCACCGGCAAAGGAAGCCATTTCCCGATGCAGCCTATAGAGAGAAATTCCACTAACCCACTGGATCATCGTAACGGAACTAGTCAGCCTTGAGGAAACTTCAAATATGGCCCAACATAGGGGTCTCATTGGAGAAGAACACCAAGGTTCCAGCACAACTTCCTCTGAGCCCCTTCTTTCCTCTTGATCTTGACATGAGAGTCGGTCCCACTGCTTCGTCTGGAAAGGGATACCGACCTTCCTGTCCCATCTCAGGAGGAAGCCGGTCTCACTTGGTAATTGCAGAGGAAACCTCGTGGTTCGTGCCACATTCCGAAAGACACCGATTTCCCCGTCCACTCAAGAAAAATCCCTATGCCTGAGCACCCTTTCCAATGGAACCCAGAGGATGAAATCACCAGACGAAGGGGCACTCTCACCAGGGGTGCATCATCCCAAAAGAGGCTCTGGTTCCAAGAACAACTCGACAAGTGGCCTGATAACCCATGAATACCTCGTGAAGCAAGCGGCATTCCATGCCTCCACATATGGTGAGGCCTAACATCCTCTTCAAAACCCCCAAAGCCTCCGAGTTCTATGTCTGAACAGAAGAAGAAGTCTGAGATTCCCACCTCACCTCCACATAAGACCCTCTTCCATGGCACTAAACCCAGGTGAATCCCAAGACAACCGTCTCAAGTGCACAGTACTATCCGTTCTCATAGGCACCAAGGGAAGATGCCAGAGGTCACAGTCACAAGCTCAGACAACCTAGGCTTTCTTTCTCCATTTGAAATGGAGATTGGTCTTCCATAGGGCAACAGGAGAGGCTCACTGAGTTCCGAGTCGTAACACGAGAATCCCGCTGAAAGTGGAGAATAACCAGGTGGTTGCCCAGTCATCGCCGGAGGAGGCCATGTCCCATTGCACCGAGTTGAGAGAAATACCACGAATCCTTAGGATCATCGAAACGGAAACAGACAGCCTTGAGGAAACAGCATATGTGGCCCAACATACCGGTCTCTTTGGAGAGGAACACCGAGGTACCTGCCACATATTCTTCTGAGCCTCTTCTTCCCTCCTGATCTCGACAAAACTGTCAATTCCCCCGCTATGCCTGGAAAGGTATCCCGACCTTCCACCAAACATCAGCAGGAGGCCCTTCTCACTTGGAAACTCGAGAGGAAGCCTCGTGGTTCATGCCACATTCCGAAAGACACCGAGTTTCCCGTCAACTCATGAGAAGTCCCAATACCTGTCCACCGTTTCCAATGGAACACCAAGTATGAAGTCACCACACGAAGGAGCACTTACACACCGGGTGCTTTCTCACGAAAGAGCCTCTGGTTACAAAGACAACTCGATAGGGGCCTGACACTCCATGAACACCTCGAGAGGATAGTGGAGTTNGGATCATCGAAACGGAAACAGACAGCCTTGAGGAAACAGCATATGTGGCCCAACATACCGGTCTCTTTGGAGAGGAACACCGAGGTACCTGCCACATATTCTTCTGAGCCTCTTCTTCCCTCCTGATCTCGACAAAACTGTCAATTCCCCCGCTATGCCTGGAAAGGTATCCCGACCTTCCACCAAACATCAGCAGGAGGCCCTTCTCACTTGGAAACTCGAGAGGAAGCCTCGTGGTTCATGCCACATTCCGAAAGACACCGAGTTTCCCGTCAACTCATGAGAAGTCCCAATACCTGTCCACCGTTTCCAATGGAACACCAAGTATGAAGTCACCACACGAAGGAGCACTTACACACCGGGTGCTTTCTCACGAAAGAGCCTCTGGTTACAAAGACAACTCGATAGGGGCCTGACACTCCATGAACACCTCGAGAGGATAGTGGAGTTCCGTGGCTCCACACAAGGCGAGGCCAAACTCCCTGTTCAGAACCCCTAAAGGCCCGCAGATCGATGTCAAACAGGAGAGGAAACCTGAGATTCCCGCCTCACCTTCAGATGTGGCCCTCTTCCATGGCACTGAACCCAGTGAAATCCCAAGACAACCCTTTCAAATGCACAGTATTGCCCATTCACATAGGCACCAAGGAAAGCTGCCAGACGTCACCGACACAGGCCCAGAAAACCTAGGCTTTCTTACAGCAACTCGAGAAACACCTCGAGATATCCCCTTAAACACTTCTTGAAGCCCGATTCCCCTGCCGTGAATTGAGAGCCATGCCGGGCACTCTTCGCTACTCCAATGGGGACTGGATTTCTCTGGGGACACAAGAGAGGCTCCCTGAGGTCCCCGTTGAAGCTCGAGAGAAATGTCAAACTTCAAGCCGCATCTCGAGGAAACACCATGAGATTCCACTGACATCACCACATGAGGCCCTTCTTTTCCTGCAGGGCCTAGAGAGCAGACACGAGTCCTCTCTCAAAACTCCACAGAAGGCTTGATTGCCTATCTTTTAACAAAATGGGTTTCAAGAGCTTGCCTTGGCCACTCGAGAGGACAGAGGAGTACTTTGTTTCAACTCGAGACGAGGCCTGATTCCCCGGCTGAAACTTAAATGCAACCTCGGGAACCCGAGCGCTCCTGAAGGGGAACACGGAGTTTCTGGACACACGCCTAGAAGACTAGAAGAGGTCTTTTTGCCCTGCAGCGACTCGAGAGCATTCCCCACCTCTCCCACGATATTTGGAATGGAGATTGATCTTCCCTGGGGCCACACGAGCGGCTCGCTGAGTTCCAGGTCGTAACTCGAGAATCCTGCCCTAATTAGAGAATAACCACGAGTTTGCCCAGTCATCGCCGGAGGAGGAAATGTCCCACTGAACCGGGTTGAGAGAAATACCACGAAGCCATTGGATCATCGAAACAGAAACAGAGAGGCTTGAGGAAACAGCATATGTGTCCCAACATACCGGTCTCTTTGGGGAGGAACACCGAGGTACCTGGCACATCTTCTTCTGAGCCCGTTCTTCCCTCCTGGTCTCGACATGAGTGTCAGTCCCCTAGCTATGCCTGGAAAGGTATGGCGACCTGCCAATAAATATCAGCAGGAGGCCCTTCTCACTTGGAAACTCGAGAGGAAGCCTCGTGGTTCGTGCCACATTCCGAAAAACACCGAGTT
>SJYM01004783.1:33663-56091 GCA_006410775.1 Tragelaphus imberbis | reverse complement strand
TCACCCTGGAAACTGTGGATATGTGACCCCAGTTTCAGGGTCTGGAAGGTTGTCACCCTGGAAAGTGTGGATATGTGACACCAGTTTCAGGGTTTTGGGAGAAGTGTCACCCTGGCGACAGTGGATATATGACCCCATGGACAAGGATGGGGTTTTCACCCTGGAGAATGTGGACATGTGAGCCCAGGGGCAGTGTGTGAAATGGAGTTCACACTAGAGAATGTGGACATGTGAATCCAGCTACAGGGTAGGGGAAGACAGTCATCCTCGAGATTGTGGATGTGTGGAAAGCAGTACATGGTCTGGCAGGGTGGGGTTGCCCTTGAAACTGTGGGCAACTCACCCCAGGTACATATTATGAGAGGTGGGGTCACACTGGAGACTGAGGACAAGTGATCCCACTTACAGAGTCTGGGAAACAGGTTACACTGCAGCCTGTCGAACTGTGATCACAGGTTCAGTGCCTGGCATGTGACATCACACAGGAGACTGTGGAGNGTGGTTGGACTTCTCTCTAGTTGTGATGTCCCGGGACGCTCCTAAGTGTGTTGTGCCTGGGGAAGTCCTCTTCATCCTCTTCATCTGTGCAGTGGGAATTCCTGTCTTGTTGCATCAAGCTGTGCAGCACTTCTCTAGATGCTGTTTTCTGTCTCATCTCTATTTGTGGTTTTGTGGGCTACGCTCTAGTAGTGATGTAGAGCCTCCTCTCTAGATGAGATGTACGAGATTGCTCCTCTCTAGCAGCGGGGTGCAGGGCCTCTTTCTTCATGCAGTGTCATCATGGGCTCCTTTATTTTTGCAGTGTATGGGCTCCTTTCTAGTTGTCATGGGGGACGCCTCTTGAGTTTCATTGGGAGACTTGATATTCCTGTCGAGGTGAGGCACTGTCTCCACTCGAGTTTTACTGGGTAAGCTCCTCTCTAGTAGCATTGTGCAGGGTGACTTCTGTTTAGTTGTGATGTGTCGGTGGCTAAACTCCCTGAGGCATGGGTCTCCCCTCTAGCTGGTGTGGGGGCCAACTCTTAGTTGTGTTGGTTCAGCTTCTCTCTAGTTGTGGTGTGCAGTCTCCTCTCAAGTTGTGTTTTGGATCCCTTCTCTATTTATGGTGTTCTGGGGACACCTTTAGAGCTGCAGTAGAATGTTCCTCTCGAATTGGGAAGGGAGTTTCCTCTCTGGTAGCGATGTGCACAGGCACTATTTCCAGGTGCGATATTTGTGAGCCTACTCTCTAATTTTTGCAAGGACCCTCCTCTTTTGTTGTGACAAGGGAGACTACTCTCTAGTTGTGAAAGGAGGCTTCTGTGCAATTGTGATGTGTGGGAATGCTCCTTTCACGTGGCAATGTTCAAGGGGCTACTCTCTATTTGTGACATGGGGTCTATTCTCTAGATGTGGCAAAGATGCTCCTCTCTGACAGTAGTAGGGGTATGTACTCGACTTGCAGCCAGGGATTGTATCTTTTGGCATTGGATTCGACCTCTCTAGGTGCAATGTCCAGGGTTTCCTCTCCTGTTGCAGTGGTGGGACACTCTCCAGTTTTGGCAGGTGGGCTCTTCTCTCGTTGTGGCCATGGGCTTCTCTTGAGCTGTGGTATAAGGCTCCTCTCAAGTTCAGGAGGGGACTTGGGGCTCCTCTCTAGTTGGGGTGGTGATTTCTCCAAGGATTCTATGGGAGAGTTTGTTCTCTCTACTTGTTGCATTGGGGGTTCCTCACTAGTTTTCACGGGTTTCCTCCCCTCTAGTTGTGACAGGCTCATCTCAAGTTATTTCAGGGTCTTCCTCTATTCACAGCAGAGGGGCTTCTCCCTAGGTGCAATATGCTGAAGGGCTCCTATCTAATTTTTGCAAGGGAATCCTCCCAAGTTTTGGTGGGGGTTCTCCTAGCTTTGTCCTTGGGGGCTCCTTCGTTGTGATGACACAGGGCTTTTCAAGAGATGCAGTGGCAGACTTGGGGTTCTTTTCAAGTTGGGACAGGTGACTTGGGGTTCTTTTAGAGTTGCGGTGGTGCCTCCACTTGAGCTGCTTGGGTCAGCTCCTCTCTAGTAGCAATTAGCATACCTGCCTCCTGTCTACTTGTGATGTGCAATAGGCCACTATAATAGTTACAGCATGGGACTGCACTCTAGTTGTAGTGGGGTCAACTGACGTTTTTCTTTCCACTCCTCTCTAGTTGTGGTTTGGACTCCTCTCTAGCTGTGGTTTACAGACTACTCTCTAGTTGTGGCAGCGTAGGACTCCTCTTTAGTTGTGGTATGAAGCTCCCTCTTTTGTTGTGGTATAGTTCTCTCAAATTGTGGCAGTGGTGGCTCCTCTTAGGAATCCTCTCGAGTTACCTCAGTGCTTGGGGCTCATCTCAATTTGCGATGGGGAACTCGGTGTTCCTCCCGAGTCGCAGCAGGTAAGTCGGACCTCTTCTCCAGTTGAGGTGGATAGCTCAGGGTTCCTCTTGGGTTTCAGCAGGAAACTCAAGATTTATTTTGAGTTGTGATGGGAAAACTCAGGGTTCATCTGGAGTTACAACAGGGGAGTCAGGTCTCCTCTCGAGTCGAGGCGAAGAACTTGGGTTTCCTCTTGAGTTGCAGCAGGGGAGTCAGGCCTCCTCTCCAGTTGTGATGGGGAACTCAGGGTTCCTCTCTAGTTGCCAAAGAGGACTTGGGTTTCCAATCGAGTTGTAGCTGGTAACACTGGATAGCTCTCAAGTTGCAGCGTGAATCTTGGGGTTCCTTTAGAGTTTCAGTAGGGTACTCAGTGCTCCTCTCGAGTTTTTGCAAGGACTCAGGATTCCTCTTGGTTTGCAGTGCAGGACTCTTGGTTCCACTTGAGCCGTGGCAGGGAACACAGTTTTCTTCTCAATTTGGGGGGCTACACATGGTTCTTCTCATGATGTGCTGGGACCTCCTCTCGTGATGTCTTGAGGAAACTGGTCTCTAGTAGGGATGTGTAGGTTGACTTCTCTCTTGTTACAATGTGCAGATGACTACTCACTAGTTTTTGCATGGAAATTCTCTCTAAATAAGTTTGGGGTCAACTCTATAGATGTGATGAGTTCAATTCTCTCTAGTTGTGGTCTGCAATCTCCTGTCCAGTTGTGTTGGGAGGGTCATCTCTATTAGCAGCAGAAGAGTTCCTCTCTATGTGTGATACCCAGCAGGCTCCTATTAAGTTGTAGTGGAGGGCTCCTCTCGAGTTGTGAGGTTGTGTCCTTTTTTGTTGGGTTATGGGTGGTTCCATGGGAAGAGTCCTTTCTAATTTTGGCAATAGAGGTTGCTAATATTCGTGGGCTTTCTTCTCTCTAGTTGTGAGTGATTCCATTCAATTTAATTCAGGGAGCTCATTTCTATTTGCTTCAGAGAGTCTTCTCTCTAGGTGTGATGTCCTCAGGGATTCTACTCTATTTCTGCCTGGGAAATCCAGTACAGGTTTGCCAGGGGAGCTCCTCTGTTATTTGGCCAGGTTATGCTTTCTTGATATACAGCATAGTGTTCCTGTCAGATTGCAGTGGGGAACTTTGCATTTCTCTTGAGTTTCAGGAGGGGACTCGGGGTTCCTTTAAGTTGTGGTGGAGACTCCTCTTGGAATGTACTAGGGCAGATACTCTAGAAGTGATGTGCAGCCTGGATCCTGTCTTGTTGCAATTTGTGGGACTCTACTCTCTAGTTGTGGCATGGGGCTCCACTCCAGTTGCAGTGGGGATCCACTCTTTATTTGTGGTGGGTCAGCTCCTCTCTAGTTGTCGTTTGCACACTCCTCTCTAGGTATGACAGGGGGCTTCTCCTCTCTAGTTGTGGCAGGGGGAGTCCTCCTAAATTGTATAGTTGGGCTCCTCTCTAGTTGTGGTAAAGTGCTCTTCTCAAATTTGAATGGGTGTCGTTCCTCTTTGGTTGTGATGTGAAGGGACTTTTTTTTTTGTAGTTTCAATGTGCAGAGGGCTACTCTCTACTTGTGGTAGTGGGTGTTTTGTTTAGTTGTGGCATGGCGGGCTCCTTTCTACTCATGGCAAGGGGCTTCTGTCTAATTGTGATGTGTGGGTATGGCCTTCTCTAATGTCGATGTTCAGGGGGGCTTATCTCTAGTTGTGACAGGAGTCTCCTCTTTAGTTGCAATGTTGGCCTCCTTTTTCATTTTGATGCATGTGGGAGTTCCACTCTAGTTTTGATGTGCATGGAACTTTTCTCTAATTGTGATATGTTGGGCACACTCCTATCTATCTGTGCAAGGGATATTCACTCTAGTTATGACAGTGGTTCACCACTCTTAAAACACTCCACAGTGGTGCATTTTAAGGTGGGGGTGGCACCTCTGTAGTTTCAGCGATATGCTCCTTATGCCTGAATGTCAGCTATCTAGTTGTGACATGTATTCAACTCTCTAGATTGTCAATTGGGCTTCACTCTAGTGGTTAAGTCCTGCAGTGCTCTTCCCTAGTTGTACCCTTCCTGGGGTTTTCCTCTTTAACTGTGGAATGGGAATTCCTATCTTGTTGCATTATGCTGTGCTGCTTCTCTCTAGGTGCAGTTTGCTGCCTCATCTCTATTTGTGGTTTGAGTGGCTACTCTCTGGTATTTAAATGGATCCTTCTCTCTAGATGTGGTGTGCAAGACTGCTTCTCTCTAGGGGCGGGTGTGCGGCCTCCTTTCTACATGCAGTGTCCAATTTGGCTCCTCTCTTGTTGTAGTGTGTGGGCTCCTCCTACGTTTTGGTGTGGGACTCCAATCGAGTTGCACTGGGAGATATGTTTTTCCTCTCAAGTTGAGGTAGGGCCTCCACTCGAGTTTTCTTTTTTTGGGGAGGAGGGGTGGCTCCTCTCTATTAGCATTGTGCAGGGTTGCTTTTGTTTAATTTCAATGTGTGAGTGGCTAAACTACCTGTGGCATGGAGCTCCTCTCTAGTTGGTGTGGGGGGTCAACACTTAGTTGTGTTGGGTGTGCTTCTCTCTGGTTGTGGTGTTCAGGCTCCTCTTGAGTTGTGTTAAAGTAGGTCTTCCCTAGTTGTAGTGTTTGGGGGGAGGGCACCTCTAAAGTGGTGTTGGAGTGTTCCTCTTGAATTGTCATGGGTGTTTGCTCGTTGGGAGTGATGTACGCAGGCACTCTTTCCATGTGCAGTACCTGTAAGCCTACTCTCTAATTTTGGCATGTCCCCTCCTCTTTAGTGGTGGTGTCTGTGCCTCCTCTTTTCTTTTGGCAGGAGACGTTTGTCTAATTGCATTGTGCTGGAATGCTCCTCTCAAGTGTTGATGTTCAGGGAGCTGCTCTCTATTTGTAGCATGAGGTCTACTTGCTAGTTTTGACTGGTTTTGTCACCTCTGACATTTGTAGGGGCATCTACTCGACTTGCAGCTGTGGGTTCATCTCTTTTTTTCTGTGGAAGTGACCCTCTATAGGTGCAATGTCAGAGTTCTACTTTCTAGCTGTGCTAAAGGTCATACTCTCCAGTTTTGGTGGGGGGGTGCTTCTCTCTCATTGTGGCATAGGCGTCCTATCAAATTCTGAAGGGGTTTGTGGGCCCCTCTCTTGTTGCAGTGTACCTCATCTGGGGGCTAACTGTGGGGTGGATGTTCACTCTACTGGTTGTTTGGGGGCTTCTTACTGTTTTTCATGGGGTTGTGATGCCACTCTAGTTGTGACAGGCTTCTCTTGAGTTATTTCAGTGTCTTCATCACTGTTTGAAGCACAGGGGATCCTCTCTAAGTGCAATGTGCCAGAGGGCTCCTGTCTAGTTTTGGCAGGGAGTTTTTCTCCAGTTTCGGTGGGGTGTGCTAGTTTCATCGCTGGGGGCTCCTTCCTTGTGATGGCAATGGGCTCCAGTCGAGTTGTGGTGAAGGACTTTTTGTTCCTCTCAAGTTGTGACAGGTGATTCGGGGTTCCTTTAGAGTTGTGCAGGTGCGTACTCTTGAGCTGTGTGGGGCAGCTCCTCTCTAGTAGGAATTAGCAGGCTGGTTGCTGTCTAGTTGTGATGTGTGGTATGCTACTGTATAGTTATGGCATAGGATTCCACTCTAGTTGCAGTGGGGGTCAACTGACAGTTTTGTTTCTGTTCCCCTCTAATTGTGGTTGGTATACTTGTCTACAGTTGTGGTGGGGTTGGAGGCTCCTCTGTAGTTGTGGTATGGGTACTCCTCTCTGGATATTGTAACGTACTCCTCTTGGACTGTGGTGAGGGTGGTTCTTCTCTGGTTGTGATGTGAAAGGACACTTTTTCCAGTTGTGGGTTGAAGGAATATACTCTTTAATTGTAGCAAGGTACATCATCTTTTCTTGTGGTGTGTTGACCTCTTCTCTACTCATAGCAGGGAGAGTATGTTTAGCTGTGCTGTGTTGGTGTGTTTCTCTCTAGTGTCAATAATCAGCGGGGCTACTGTCTAGTTCCCATGCGGTTCTCTCCTCTAGTTGTGGTGTGGGGCTCATTTCTTATTATGATCTGAGGGAAAGGTCCTTTCTAGTTGTGGCGGCCTTTTCTCTAGTTTTGTTGTGTAGGCTCCTCTCTTGTTGTGGAGGGGTGCTGCTTTATAGTTGTGACAGGGGGCTCTGAGCTAGCTTCAGGGTTCACGAGACTCTCAACTTGTGGCTGGGGCTCCTCTCCAGTTGTTGCATAATTCACCTCTCGAGTTGCTCCAGGAAGCACCTCTTGAGTTTTGCTGAGTGGCTCATTTGAAATTGCAGATAGAAATGGAAACCAACTCCAATATTCACNGGGTTTACACCCTGGTGAATGTGGATGTGTGAACCTGCTTCAGGGTCTGTGAAGAGTGTCACTCTAGAGAATGTGGAAATCTGATCCCAGGGTTCCTCTAGAGATGCAGTGGGGAACATGGGGTTCCTGTCGAGTTGTATCAGAGAACTCAAAGCTCCCCTCTACTTGCAGTGGGAGCTCAGTGTTCCTCTCCAGTTGTGGCATGGAACTCAGGGTTCCCCTCGAGGCATGGTGAGGAACTTGTGTTCCTCTTGAGTTGATAAGTTAAACAGGGTTCTTCTTGACTTGTGGTAGGGCCTCCTTTCGAGTTTCCTTGGGGTAATTGGTCTCTAGCAAGGATGTGCAGGGTGGCTCCTTTCGTGTAACAATCTGTGTGTGGCTACTCACAAGTTTTGGCATGGGATTTCTCTAGCTGTGTTCATGGTCAACTCTGAAGTTGTGGGGTGTTTGATTATCTCTAATTGTGATGATCAATTTCCTCTCTGGTTGTGGTGTGAGGTTCGTCTCTATTAGCAGCAGAGGGGCTCCTCTCAATGTGTGATGTCTATTAGGTTCCTCTCGAGTTGCAGGGCAAGTCNTTCAGGAAGATCCTCTGGAGAAGGGCATGACAACCCACCCTGGCATTCTTTCCTGTAGAATCCCATGGACAGAAAAGTCTGACTATCTACACAGTCCATGGGGTCACAAAGAGTCGGAAATGACTGAGCATCTAACAAACAATCATCTCTAATTGTGGTGGGGGACTCCTTTCTAGCTGTGGCATGGCACCTTCTTTCTAGTTGTGTTTTGCTGATGAGCTCTAGTTAAGTTTCAGGGGGAATCTCTTCTCCATGTGTGATGGTGGACTCATCTATGGCTTTAATATGGGGGCCTCTTTCTAGCTATAGTGTGCAAGGTCCTCTGTAGTTGTAGTGAGCTGCTCTTCTTTCGTTGTGATGTCTGTGGGGATCCCTCTCTCATTGCAATGTGCAGAGGGTCCCCTCACTAGTTGTGTTGTCATGCTTGTCTCTCTNAAAGGTCCTCTATTTTTGGCGATAGGGTTTCCTCACTAACATTAGGGGGATTGCTTCTTTCTAGTTGTGAAGGATGCCCCTCAACTTACTTCATGTAGCTCGTCTCTATTTGTGGAAGAGAGGCTTCTCTCTAGGTGTGATGTCCTGAGGGAATCCAATCTAGGTTTTCTGGAGGAATCTGCTTCTCTTTTATCCAGGAGCCCCAGTATCATTATGACTAGAGGCCCCTTTTCTTGTTATTTCCTAGGGCTCCTTTCAAATTGCAGCAGGGACTTTCATGTGCAGCTTGTTACAGCAGGTGTCTCAGGCTTCCTTTAGAGTTGTGGTGAAGCCTCCTCTCGAGCTGCAGTGGGGAAGATCCTCTCTAGTAGTTCTGTGTAGGCTACCTTGGTCTACCTGCATTGTGTGGGAGGCTACTCTCTTGTTGCGGCATGGGGTGCCACTCTATTTGCCGTGGGGGTCCACTCTTTATTTGTGGTGGGTTGGCTCCGCTCTACTTGTCACTTGCAGACACCTCTCTAGTTGTGTCAGGGGGGCTCCTCTTTAGTTGTGGCAGTCTGGCTTCTCTCTAGTTGTGCTAGAGTGCTCTCGTCAAACTGTGATGGGGATGGCTATTGTCTGGTTGTGACGTGAAAGGGAACTTTTTCTAGCTTTAATGTGTAGGAGGCTACTCTCTAGTTGTGACAATGGGAGGCCTCTTTAGTTGTAACCTGGTGGGCTGCACTCTACTTGTGGAAGGAGGTTTCTGTCTAATTGTGATAAATGGGTATGCTCTCTAATGGCAATGTTAAGGGGGGGATATCTCTAATTGTGGCAGGGGTCTCTTCTCTAGCTGCAGTGTTGGCCTCCTCTTTCATTGTGATTCGTGTGGGAATCCCAGTCTAGTTGTGATGTACATGGACACTTTTTGCTAATTGTGATGAGTGGGGCACACTCATATCGACCTGTGGGAGGGGTGTCCACTCTAGTTGTGGCAGTGGTTCTCCACTCTAAATGCGATGTAAGGGAGGGCGGGGCACCTCTCTAGTTTTGGCGGTGTGCTCCTCTAGTTGCGCCTGAGGGTCAACTATCTAGTTGTGGCGTGTATTCAACTCTCCAGTTTTGGTGGTTGGACTTCTCTCTAGTTGTGATGTCCCGGGACGCTCCTAAGTGTGTTGTGCCTGGGGAAGTCCTCTTCATCCTCTTCATCTGTGCAGTGGGAATTCCTGTCTTGTTGCATCAAGCTGTGCAGCACTTCTCTAGATGCTGTTTTCTGTCTCATCTCTATTTGTGGTTTTGTGGGCTACGCTCTAGTAGTGATGTAGAGCCTCCTCTCTAGATGAGATGTACGAGATTGCTCCTCTCTAGCAGCGGGGTGCAGGGCCTCTTTCTTCATGCAGTGTCATCATGGGCTCCTTTATTTTTGCAGTGTATGGGCTCCTTTCTAGTTGTCATGGGGGACGCCTCTTGAGTTTCATTGGGAGACTTGATATTCCTGTCGAGGTGAGGCACTGTCTCCACTCGAGTTTTACTGGGTAAGCTCCTCTCTAGTAGCATTGTGCAGGGTGACTTCTGTTTAGTTGTGATGTGTCGGTGGCTAAACTCCCTGAGGCATGGGTCTCCCCTCTAGCTGGTGTGGGGGCCAACTCTTAGTTGTGTTGGTTCAGCTTCTCTCTAGTTGTGGTGTGCAGTCTCCTCTCAAGTTGTGTTTTGGATCCCTTCTCTATTTATGGTGTTCTGGGGACACCTTTAGAGCTGCAGTAGAATGTTCCTCTCGAATTGGGAAGGGAGTTTCCTCTCTGGTAGCGATGTGCACAGGCACTATTTCCAGGTGCGATATTTGTGAGCCTACTCTCTAATTTTTGCAAGGACCCTCCTCTTTTGTTGTGACAAGGGAGACTACTCTCTAGTTGTGAAAGGAGGCTTCTGTGCAATTGTGATGTGTGGGAATGCTCCTTTCACGTGGCAATGTTCAAGGGGCTACTCTCTATTTGTGACATGGGGTCTATTCTCTAGATGTGGCAAAGATGCTCCTCTCTGACAGTAGTAGGGGTATGTACTCGACTTGCAGCCAGGGATTGTATCTTTTGGCATTGGATTCGACCTCTCTAGGTGCAATGTCCAGGGTTTCCTCTCCTGTTGCAGTGGTGGGACACTCTCCAGTTTTGGCAGGTGGGCTCTTCTCTCGTTGTGGCCATGGGCTTCTCTTGAGCTGTGGTATAAGGCTCCTCTCAAGTTCAGGAGGGGACTTGGGGCTCCTCTCTAGTTGGGGTGGTGATTTCTCCAAGGATTCTATGGGAGAGTTTGTTCTCTCTACTTGTTGCATTGGGGGTTCCTCACTAGTTTTCACGGGTTTCCTCCCCTCTAGTTGTGACAGGCTCATCTCAAGTTATTTCAGGGTCTTCCTCTATTCACAGCAGAGGGGCTTCTCCCTAGGTGCAATATGCTGAAGGGCTCCTATCTAATTTTTGCAAGGGAATCCTCCCAAGTTTTGGTGGGGGTTCTCCTAGCTTTGTCCTTGGGGGCTCCTTCGTTGTGATGACACAGGGCTTTTCAAGAGATGCAGTGGCAGACTTGGGGTTCTTTTCAAGTTGGGACAGGTGACTTGGGGTTCTTTTAGAGTTGCGGTGGTGCCTCCACTTGAGCTGCTTGGGTCAGCTCCTCTCTAGTAGCAATTAGCATACCTGCCTCCTGTCTACTTGTGATGTGCAATAGGCCACTATAATAGTTACAGCATGGGACTGCACTCTAGTTGTAGTGGGGTCAACTGACGNGAGTTGAGGTAGAGAACTCAGGGTTCCTCTCGAGTTGCAACAGGGGACTATGGCCCACTAGAATTGCAGCTGAAAACTTGGTGTTCCTCTACAGTTGCAGCCCAAAATTTGAATTTCCCATTAAGTTGCAACAGGGGACCTGGGGCTCCACTCAAGTTATTGCTGGGAAGTCGGAGTACCTCTTGAGTTACAGCTGGGGACTCAGAGCTCCTCCCGAGTTTCAGTGGGATCTCAGAATTCCTCTCAAGTTTAAGCGTGAGAATCAGTGTTCCACTCAAGCTGTGACAGGGAATTCAGGGTTCTTCTCCATTTGGGGTGTACTCAGTGTTCCTCCCATGTTGTACTGGGGCCTCCTCTCAAGTTGTATTGCTGTGACTCGTCTCTAACATGGATGTTCAAGGGGGCTGTTGCAATGTGCAGATGGTTACTCACTAGTTTGGCATGGGTTTTTTTCTCAAGTTTGGGTTAGATTCAATTCTGTAGCTGTGGTGGCTTTGATTCTCTCTAGTTGTGGTGTGCATGCACCTCTCTAGTTGTGGTTGTGGACTCCTCTCTACCTGTGGCATGGGTGTTANCTCCCTCTTTTGTTGTGGTATAGTTCTCTCAAATTGTGGCAGTGGTGGCTCCTCTTAGGAATCCTCTCGAGTTACCTCAGTGCTTGGGGCTCATCTCAATTTGCGATGGGGAACTCGGTGTTCCTCCCGAGTCGCAGCAGGTAAGTCGGACCTCTTCTCCAGTTGAGGTGGATAGCTCAGGGTTCCTCTTGGGTTTCAGCAGGAAACTCAAGATTTATTTTGAGTTGTGATGGGAAAACTCAGGGTTCATCTGGAGTTACAACAGGGGAGTCAGGTCTCCTCTCGAGTCGAGGCGAAGAACTTGGGTTTCCTCTTGAGTTGCAGCAGGGGAGTCAGGCCTCCTCTCCNGCTCCTCTGTAGGTGTGATGGGGGATTATCTCTAGCAGTTGTGTGGCTTCTCCTTTCTAGTTGTGGTGTGTTTATGGGCTAGCCTCTAGTTGTGATATGTGTGCACCTTTCTGGTCATGGTGAGGGGGTCATTTGCTGCAATACTTGTGGGAAGACCTCTCTCATTGTAATGTACAGGGGCCTCCTTTCTGGTTGTGGTGGAGGGGCTCATCCATATTTGCTGAACAGTGGCTCCTCTCTTTTTATGATGTCTATGGACATCCTCTCACGTTGTGGCCAATGGCGTCTCTCAAGTAACTCAGCCTTCTTTTCTTGAGTTGTGGCAGCATATCCAGGGCTCATCTCGAGTTTCAGTAGTCCCACCTCTTAGGTTGTGATGGGGTCTATACAAAGTGGTACTGCTCTTCTTTTGACACTAGGTATTCTTCAAAAGTTTTAGTATTACTACACCTATCTTCTTGTGAGGACCACCTCTTGGGTTACTTCAGGGGGTTATCTCTATCTGGGATGCTTTGGTGGACTTTTCTATACCTCNGGGACCTCCTCTCGTGATGTCTTGAGGAAACTGGTCTCTAGTAGGGATGTGTAGGTTGACTTCTCTCTTGTTACAATGTGCAGATGACTACTCACTAGTTTTTGCATGGAAATTCTCTCTAAATAAGTTTGGGGTCAACTCTATAGATGTGATGAGTTCAATTCTCTCTAGTTGTGGTCTGCAATCTCCTGTCCAGTTGTGTTGGGAGGGTCATCTCTATTAGCAGCAGAAGAGTTCCTCTCTATGTGTGATACCCAGCAGGCTCCTATTAAGTTGTAGTGGAGGGCTCCTCTCGAGTTGTGAGGTTGTGTCCTTTTTTGTTGGGTTATGGGTGGTTCCATGGGAAGAGTCCTTTCTAATTTTGGCAATAGAGGTTGCTAATATTCGTGGGCTTTCTTCTCTCTAGTTGTGAGTGATTCCATTCAATTTAATTCAGGGAGCTCATTTCTATTTGCTTCAGAGAGTCTTCTCTCTAGGTGTGATGTCCTCAGGGATTCTACTCTATTTCTGCCTGGGAAATCCAGTACAGGTTTGCCAGGGGAGCTCCTCTGTTATTTGGCCAGGTTATGCTTTCTTGATATACAGCATAGTGTTCCTGTCAGATTGCAGTGGGGAACTTTGCATTTCTCTTGAGTTTCAGGAGGGGACTCGGGGTTCCTTTAAGTTGTGGTGGAGACTCCTCTTGGAATGTACTAGGGCAGATACTCTAGAAGTGATGTGCAGCCTGGATCCTGTCTTGTTGCAATTTGTGGGACTCTACTCTCTAGTTGTGGCATGGGGCTCCACTCCAGTTGCAGTGGGGATCCACTCTTTATTTGTGGTGGGTCAGCTCCTCTCTAGTTGTCGTTTGCACACTCCTCTCTAGGTATGACAGGGGGCTTCTCCTCTCTAGTTGTGGCAGGGGGAGTCCTCCTAAATTGTATAGTTGGGCTCCTCTCTAGTTGTGGTAAAGTGCTCTTCTCAAATTTGAATGGGTGTCGTTCCTCTTTGGTTGTGATGTGAAGGGACTTTTTTTTTTGTAGTTTCAATGTGCAGAGGGCTACTCTCTACTTGTGGTAGTGGGTGTTTTGTTTAGTTGTGGCATGGCGGGCTCCTTTCTACTCATGGCAAGGGGCTTCTGTCTAATTGTGATGTGTGGGTATGGCCTTCTCTAATGTCGATGTTCAGGGGGGCTTATCTCTAGTTGTGACAGGAGTCTCCTCTTTAGTTGCAATGTTGGCCTCCTTTTTCATTTTGATGCATGTGGGAGTTCCACTCTAGTTTTGATGTGCATGGAACTTTTCTCTAATTGTGATATGTTGGGCACACTCCTATCTATCTGTGCAAGGGATATTCACTCTAGTTATGACAGTGGTTCACCACTCTTAAAACACTCCACAGTGGTGCATTTTAAGGTGGGGGTGGCACCTCTGTAGTTTCAGCGATATGCTCCTTATGCCTGAATGTCAGCTATCTAGTTGTGACATGTATTCAACTCTCTAGATTGTCAATTGGGCTTCACTCTAGTGGTTAAGTCCTGCAGTGCTCTTCCCTAGTTGTACCCTTCCTGGGGTTTTCCTCTTTAACTGTGGAATGGGAATTCCTATCTTGTTGCATTATGCTGTGCTGCTTCTCTCTAGGTGCAGTTTGCTGCCTCATCTCTATTTGTGGTTTGAGTGGCTACTCTCTGGTATTTAAATGGATCCTTCTCTCTAGATGTGGTGTGCAAGACTGCTTCTCTCTAGGGGCGGGTGTGCNATCCCTGGTTCAGGAAGATCCTCTGGAGAAGGGCATGACAACCCACCCTGGCATTCTTTCCTGTAGAATCCCATGGACAGAAAAGTCTGACTATCTACACAGTCCATGGGGTCACAAAGAGTCGGAAATGACTGAGCATCTAACAAACAATCATCTCTAATTGTGGTGGGGGACTCCTTTCTAGCTGTGGCATGGCACCTTCTTTCTAGTTGTGTTTTGCTGATGAGCTCTAGTTAAGTTTCAGGGGGAATCTCTTCTCCATGTGTGATGGTGGACTCATCTATGGCTTTAATATGGGGGCCTCTTTCTAGCTATAGTGTGCAAGGTCCTCTGTAGTTGTAGTGAGCTGCTCTTCTTTCGTTGTGATGTCTGTGGGGATCCCTCTCTCATTGCAATGTGCAGAGGGTCCCCTCACTAGTTGTGTTGTCATGCTTGTCTCTCTTTGCAGTGAATGGGCTCCTCTCTAGATGTGATGTCTGGAGGGCTCCTCTTCCGTTGTGGACAGGGGTTTCTCTCAAGTTGGGTCGAAGTTCTCCTCTAGAATTTTCCCAGGGTACTCGGAACTCCTCTTGATATGTGGTTGTACCTCCTCTAAAATTTGTTATGTGGAGAGCTACGTGGCAAGGGGTCTTCTCTAATTTTGCACTATGGGTTCCTCACTCATTTTGGTGGGGTTGACTGCCTCTAGGTGTGACAGATGGTCAACTTTCTAGTTGTGGTGAGGGAGCTCCTCTCCAGTTGCATTTTTGGGTGGCTTTTCCTCAATAGTGTTGTTTTGTCTGGGGATCTTCTCCACGTGAAGAATGCAGGCTCCTCTGGAGTTTCAGCGGGAGGCCTATCTATTGTTGTTAATGTGGGCTCTAAGTCTAATTTCAGGTGCTCCTGTTTAGTTGTGGGTACCTTCTCTCTAGTTTTGTTGTGCTGTGTTATCTGTAGTGATGGCAGGGTGCAACTTTCTTATTGTGACCAAGGACTCCAAGATAGTTGTGTTGTTCGTGGGGGTCTCTAGTTGTAGTTGGGTCATCTCTCTATTTGTGGCTCCTACCTATTTGTGTCAGGAGACACATATAATTTTGCTGTTGGAGCTCGAGGCTCCTCTAAAAGTAGGCAGAGGATCCTGTCAAGATGAAATAGGGGAATCCTCAGGAATTCCTTTGGTGAGCTCCTCTCTAACTGTGGCTGGGGACTCCAATTTATCTGTGGCATGGGGATTTCTTTCTAGTTGTGATGGGTTGGTGAGCTCCTCCCGAGTATCAATGGCACTTCTTCTGTAGTTCTGGTGAGTGATTGTCTCTAGCTGCACTGTGGCTGTTCCCTTCTTCTGTGGTGTGCTGGTAGGCTACTCTCTAGATGTGATGTTGAGGCTTCTTTCTAGTTATGGTGAGGGTCTCTTTAGTTGCAATATCTGAGGGGAGTCCTTCCTCATTGAAATTTGAAAAGGCTTCCTTTCTTGTTGTGGGGAAGCTCATCAATATTTGCCACAGTGTGACTCCACTCTAGATATGATGTGTGGGGAAATCTCCTCCCACTGTGTCCAGTGGCTTTTATCAAATGGCAGTGGAGTTCTTTTCTTGAGTTGTGGCAGTTTACTCAGAACTCCTCCAGAGTTGCAGTATTCCTTCCTCTTGGGTTGTGATAGGGGGCTCTTCAGGTGGCTCTACTCTTCTTTTGACACCAGGTGTTCCTCACAAACTTTAGCATGGTTACTCCTCTCTACTTGTGAGGGCCTCCTCTCGATTTACTTCAGGGTCTCCCCTCTATTTGCAGCAGAGGGGAGGTGCATGATTCTCTATGTGTGATATCTTGGTAAACTCCTCTCTACTTGTGGGAGAAACCTCTCCAGTTTAGGTGGAGATATCCTCTGCATTGTGACTCCTCTCGGGTTGCAGCAAAGAACTCTGTGGTACCTCTCTAGTTTCCTTGACAGTGGAGTTTCTCAATTATTGCAGTATGCAGGGGAATCTATACATAATGCAGTGTACAGACTCCTCTCTCATCTTGGCATGTGGCCAAAGCTAGCTGTGGCCAGGGGCTCTCTCTATTTGCACTATTGTAGGGGCTTTTCTCCAGTTGTCGTGTGGTGGCTCTTTCACGTTGTTGCAGTCATTACTGTAGTGGCTGTGACCAAGGTACTACTCTCTAGTTCAGGTGGGAAAATCCAATCTAGTTTGACCCAGAAGCCTCCTCTCTAGTTGCAGTGGATGAGTCTCTAGTTGTGGTGGGGTCCCCCTCTCTAGTTGCACTGGGCACAGGTTTACCTTAACAGTTGCTATGTGTCGTGGGGCACTTCTCCAATTCTGATACATGGGGGCCTCTCTGGTGTGGTGAGCTGCATTTCTCTAATTGGGCCTTGGGTGGTTCTTCCTTCTAGTGATGTGTGCCTGGGTTCCTCTTGTGGTTGTGTGGTGCTGCTCTCTAGTCATGCTGAGGTCTTATCTTGATTTGCAATGGGAGCTCCTCTCGAGTTGAGGCAGTGGATTCAGAGCCCCTCTTGAGTTTTGGTGGTGGCACCTCTCAAGTTGCACCAGGGGATTTGGGGTCCTTTCGAGTTGTGTTGGGAAACTAAGGGTTCTTATGCAGTTGCAGCAGTATGCCCCAATCTCCTGTCGAGTTGTGGCAGGTACTTGTTTTTCCTCTGGATCACAGTGCAAAACTCAGATTTCCTCTCAAGTTTCCATGATATGCTCTTCTTGGTTTGAGGCAGGGGACTCAGAGCTTCTCTCATGTTGTGGTGATGCTTCCTCTTGAGTTGTGGTGTGTTGTCTCCATGGAGGGGGGAGTCCTGTCTACTTTTGTCACCGGGGTCTCCTTACTAATTTAATATGGGAGTGATACTCTCTAATTTTGAGTGGCTTCTGTTGAGTTACTTCATCGGCTCATCCCTAATTGCTACAGAGTGTCCCCTATAAGTTGGGATGTCCCAGGGGCTGCTCTCTAGTTGTGGTGAGGGCATCCTCTCCAGCTCTGGTGTATGAGTGCCTCTGACTTTGTTGCTTGGAGCACCCCTCGTGATACAGTATAGGGCTCCTCTTGAATTGAGGCAGATTCTCTCAGTTCCTCTTGAGTTGTGGTTGTGGTCTTGGAAATCCTCTGAAGTTGCATTGAGGGGATAGAATCTACTCTCAGTTTGTGATGGGAAACTCAAGGTTCTTCTCGAGTTGCAGGAAGGGAGTCGGTCCTCCTCTGGAGTTGAGGTAGAGAACTCAGGGTTCCTCTCGAGTTGCAACAGGGGACTATGGCCCACTAGAATTGCAGCTGAAAACTTGGTGTTCCTCTACAGTTGCAGCCCAAAATTTGAATTTCCCATTAAGTTGCAACAGGGGACCTGGGGCTCCACTCAAGTTATTGCTGGGAAGTCGGAGTACCTCTTGAGTTACAGCTGGGGACTCAGAGCTCCTCCCGAGTTTCAGTGGGATCTCAGAATTCCTCTCAAGTTTAAGCGTGAGAATCAGTGTTCCACTCAAGCTGTGACAGGGAATTCAGGGTTCTTCTCCATTTGGGGTGTACTCAGTGTTCCTCCCATGTTGTACTGGGGCCTCCTCTCAAGTTGTATTGCTGTGACTCGTCTCTAACATGGATGTTCAAGGGGGCTGTTGCAATGTGCAGATGGTTACTCACTAGTTTGGCATGGGTTTTTTTCTCAAGTTTGGGTTAGATTCAATTCTGTAGCTGTGGTGGCTTTGATTCTCTCTAGTTGTGGTGTGCATGCACCTCTCTAGTTGTGGTTGTGGACTCCTCTCTACCTGTGGCATGGGTGTTACTTTCTAGTTGTGGTGTGCTGTGGGCTCCTCTGTAGGTGTGATGGGGGATTATCTCTAGCAGTTGTGTGGCTTCTCCTTTCTAGTTGTGGTGTGTTTATGGGCTAGCCTCTAGTTGTGATATGTGTGCACCTTTCTGGTCATGGTGAGGGGGTCATTTGCTGCAATACTTGTGGGAAGACCTCTCTCATTGTAATGTACAGGGGCCTCCTTTCTGGTTGTGGTGGAGGGGCTCATCCATATTTGCTGAACAGTGGCTCCTCTCTTTTTATGATGTCTATGGACATCCTCTCACGTTGTGGCCAATGGCGTCTCTCAAGTAACTCAGCCTTCTTTTCTTGAGTTGTGGCAGCATATCCAGGGCTCATCTCGAGTTTNATTGCAGTATGCAGGGGAATCTATACATAATGCAGTGTACAGACTCCTCTCTCATCTTGGCATGTGGCCAAAGCTAGCTGTGGCCAGGGGCTCTCTCTATTTGCACTATTGTAGGGGCTTTTCTCCAGTTGTCGTGTGGTGGCTCTTTCACGTTGTTGCAGTCATTACTGTAGTGGCTGTGACCAAGGTACTACTCTCTAGTTCAGGTGGGAAAATCCAATCTAGTTTGACCCAGAAGCCTCCTCTCTAGTTGCAGTGGATGAGTCTCTAGTTGTGGTGGGGTCCCCCTCTCTAGTTGCACTGGGCACAGGTTTACCTTAACAGTTGCTATGTGTCGTGGGGCACTTCTCCAATTCTGATACATGGGGGCCTCTCTGGTGTGGTGAGCTGCATTTCTCTAATTGGGCCTTGGGTGGTTCTTCCTTCTAGTGATGTGTGCCTGGGTTCCTCTTGTGGTTGTGTGGTGCTGCTCTCTAGTCATGCTGAGGTCTTATCTTGATTTGCAATGGGAGCTCCTCTCGAGTTGAGGCAGTGGATTCAGAGCCCCTCTTGAGTTTTGGTGGTGGCACCTCTCAAGTTGCACCAGGGGATTTGGGGTCCTTTCGAGTTGTGTTGGGAAACTAAGGGTTCTTATGCAGTTGCAGCAGTATGCCCCAATCTCCTGTCGAGTTGTGGCAGGTACTTGTTTTTCCTCTGGATCACAGTGCAAAACTCAGATTTCCTCTCAAGTTTCCATGATATGCTCTTCTTGGTTTGAGGCAGGGGACTCAGAGCTTCTCTCATGTTGTGGTGATGCTTCCTCTTGAGTTGTGGTGTGTTGTCTCCATGGAGGGGGGAGTCCTGTCTACTTTTGTCACCGGGGTCTCCTTACTAATTTAATATGGGAGTGATACTCTCTAATTTTGAGTGGCTTCTGTTGAGTTACTTCATCGGCTCATCCCTAATTGCTACAGAGTGTCCCCTATAAGTTGGGATGTCCCAGGGGCTGCTCTCTAGTTGTGGTGAGGGCATCCTCTCCAGCTCTGGTGTATGAGTGCCTCTGACTTTGTTGCTTGGAGCACCCCTCGTGATACAGTATAGGGCTCCTCTTGAATTGAGGCAGATTCTCTCAGTTCCTCTTGAGTTGTGGTTGTGGTCTTGGAAATCCTCTGAAGTTGCATTGAGGGGATAGAATCTACTCTCAGTTTGTGATGGGAAACTCAAGGTTCTTCTCGAGTTGCAGGAAGGGAGTCGGTCCTCCTCTGGAGTTGAGGTAGAGAACTCAGGGTTCCTCTCGAGTTGCAACAGGGGACTATGGCCCACTAGAATTGCAGCTGAAAACTTGGTGTTCCTCTACAGTTGCAGCCCAAAATTTGAATTTCCCATTAAGTTGCAACAGGGGACCTGGGGCTCCACTCAAGTTATTGCTGGGAAGTCGGAGTACCTCTTGAGTTACAGCTGGGGACTCAGAGCTCCTCCCGAGTTTCAGTGGGATCTCAGAATTCCTCTCAAGTTTAAGCGTGAGAATCAGTGTTCCACTCAAGCTGTGACAGGGAATTCAGGGTTCTTCTCCATTTGGGGTGTACTCAGTGTTCCTCCCATGTTGTACTGGGGCCTCCTCTCAAGTTGTATTGCTGTGACTCGTCTCTAACATGGATGTTCAAGGGGGCTGTTGCAATGTGCAGATGGTTACTCACTAGTTTGGCATGGGTTTTTTTCTCAAGTTTGGGTTAGATTCAATTCTGTAGCTGTGGTGGCTTTGATTCTCTCTAGTTGTGGTGTGCATGCACCTCTCTAGTTGTGGTTGTGGACTCCTCTCTACCTGTGGCATGGGTGTTACTTTCTAGTTGTGGTGTGCTGTGGGCTCCTCTGTAGGTGTGATGGGGGATTATCTCTAGCAGTTGTGTGGCTTCTCCTTTCTAGTTGTGGTGTGTTTATGGGCTAGCCTCTAGTTGTGATATGTGTGCACCTTTCTGGTCATGGTGAGGGGGTCATTTGCTGCAATACTTGTGGGAAGACCTCTCTCATTGTAATGTACAGGGGCCTCCTTTCTGGTTGTGGTGGAGGGGCTCATCCATATTTGCTGAACAGTGGCTCCTCTCTTTTTATGATGTCTATGGACATCCTCTCACGTTGTGGCCAATGGCGTCTCTCAAGTAACTCAGCCTTCTTTTCTTGAGTTGTGGCAGCATATCCAGGGCTCATCTCGAGTTTCAGTAGTCCCACCTCTTAGGTTGTGATGGGGTCTATACAAAGTGGTACTGCTCTTCTTTTGACACTAGGTATTCTTCAAAAGTTTTAGTATTACTACACCTATCTTCTTGTGAGGACCACCTCTTGGGTTACTTCAGGGGGTTATCTCTATCTGGGATGCTTTGGTGGACTTTTCTATACCTCTGGAGGGAGAAACCTCTCCAGTTTTGGTGGAGGCCCCCTCTATCATTGTGACCAGCGTCATGTCTCATGTTTCAGGGAAGGACTTGGCAGTACTTCTCTAGTTGCATTGGGCAGTGGTGTTTCTTTGTCATTGCAGTATGCAAGAGACTCTTTACATAAGCAGTGTGTAGGCTTCTCTCATTGTGGCTTGTGGTAAACACACTAGCTGTGGCTAGGAGCTCTAGTTGCACTGTACTAGGGGTTTTTCTCCAGATGTGGTGTGCTGCTCCTTTGAATTGTTGCAATCGTGAATCTAGTTGCTGTGGACAAGGTGCTACTCTCTAGTTGAGGTGGGATATCCTATTTAGTTTTACCCAGAAGACTCCTCTCTAGTTCCAGTGCGGGTCAACTCTCTAGCTGTGGTTCTTGGTTAAATCTCTTCTTGTGGTGGGAATCTCCTATCTAGTTGCATTGGGCAGGGCTTTTCCTTAATAGTTGCAATGTGAGGTGGGTCTCTTCTCCAGATGTGATGTGTGAGAGCTTCTCTAATTGTGGTGAGCTGCACTTCTCTGATTGTGTTGTGGGTGATCCTCTCTTGTAATGATGTGTGCCTGGACTCCTCTCTGGTTGTGCTGATATCTTAGCTCAATTTGCTGTGAGACTTACGACAGGGAACACAGGGAGCCTGTCGTCATGCCCCAGGGAAGTCCAATCTCCATTCTAGTTGCTAGGGGGAGCTTGGGTTTGCTCTCAATTCACTGCAGGACATATAGACCTCATCTAGGCTTGTGTCCAGAAACTCCATGCTCCACTCCAGTGGTGACAGGGATTGCAGGGTTGCATTCAAGGTTTACCCAGGGAGACAGGCCTCGTCTCGACTTGAATCAAAGAACTCCACTCACCTCTCGAGATGCGATGGGTATCTCTTGGAGTCCATTTAGTTGCCTAAAGGGAATCAAGCCTCCCGTGGATTTTTTTTTCTTTTATTAAATTTTATTTTTTTAACTGTACAATATTGTACTGATTTTGCCATATATCAACATCAATCCCCCACAGGTATTAATATTTTCCCCGTCCTGAACACTCCTCCTTGCCCCCTCCTCATACCATCACTCTTGGCCGTCCCAGTGCACCATCCCCAAACATCGACTATCATGCATTGAACCTGGACTGGCGACTCATTTCATATGTGATATTATACATGTTTCAGTTCCATTCTCCCAAATCATCCAACCCTCTCCCTTGCCCACAGAGTCCAAAAGACTATTCGGTACATTATTGTCTCTTTTGCTGTCTTGTATACAAGGTATTTGTTACCATCATTCTATATTCCATATATATGTGTTAGTATACTGTATAGGTGTTTTTCTCTCTGGCTTATTTAACTCTGTATAATAGGCTCCAGTTTCATCCACCTCATTAGAACTGATTCAAATATATTCTTTTTAATGGTTGAGTAATACTCCATCGTGTATATGTACCATAACTTTCTTATCCATTCATCTCCTGATGGAAATCTAGGTTGCTTCCATGCCCTTGCTATAATAAACAGTGATGCGATGAACATTGGGGTACACCTGTCTCTTTCAATTCTGGTTTCCTCAGTGTGTATGCCCCGCAGTGGGATTGCTGGATCATAAGATAGTTCTAGTTCCAGTTTTTTAAGTAATCTCCACACTGTTCTCCATAGTGACTGTACTAGTTTGCATTCCCAGAGAGAGTTTAAGAGGGTTCCCTTTTCTCCATACCCTTTTCAGCATTTATTGCTTGTAGACTTTTGGATCGATTCTGACTTGCATGAAATGGTACCTCATTGTTGTTTTGATTTGCATTTCTCTGATAATGAGTGATGTTGAGCATCTTTTCATGTGTTTGTTAGCCATCTGTAGAATTTTCCACAGTTTATTGTGATCTACACAGTCAAAGGCTTTGGCATAGTCAAAAAGCAGAAATAGATGTTTTTCTGGAACTCTCTTGATTTTTCCATGATCCAGCGGATGTTGGCAATTTGATCTCTGGTTCCTCTGCCTTTTCTAAATCCAGCTTGAACATCAGGAAGTTCACAGTTCATATATTGCTGAAGCCTGGCTTGGAGAATTTTGAACATTACTTTACTAGCGTGTAAGATGAGTGCAATTGTGCGGTAGTTTGAGCACTCTTTGGTATTGCCTTTCTTTGGGATTGGGATGAAAACTGACCTTTTCCAATCTTGTGGCCACTGCTGAGTTTTCCAAATTTGCTGGCATATTGAATGCAGCACTTTCACAGCATCATCTTTCAGGATTTG
>SJYM01004783.1:10301-28521 GCA_006410775.1 Tragelaphus imberbis | reverse complement strand
CTGTGGTGTTGGAGAAGACTCTTGAGAGTCCCTTGGACTGCAAGAAGATCCAACCAGTCCATTCTGAAGGAGATCAATCCTGGAATTTCTTTAGAAGGAATGATGCTAAAGCTGAAACTCCAGTATTTTGGCCACCTCTTGTGAAGAGTTGACTCATTGGAGAAGACTCTGATGCTGGGAGGGATTGAGGGCAGGAGGAGAAGGGGACGACAGAGGATGAGATGGCTGGATGGCATCACTGACTCGATGGATACGAGTCTGAGTGACCTCCGGGAGCTGGTGATGGACAGGGAGGCCTGGCTTACTGCGGTTCATGAGGTCGCAAAGAGTCGGACATGACTGAGCGACTGATCTGATCTGATCTAATCTGATTGATAAGTATGATCCTGTTGCCATTTACTTTACTGTTTTGGGTTCGAATTTATACACCCTTTTTGTGTTTCCTATCTAGAGAATATCTTTTAGTATTTGTTGGAGAGCTGGTTTGGCGGTGCTGAATTCTCTCAGCTTTTGCTTGTCTCTAAAGCTTTGATTTCTCCTGCATATTTGAATGAGATCCTTGCTGGATACAATAATCTGGGCTGTAGGTTATTTTCTTTCATCACTTTAGGTATGTCTTGACATTCCCTCCTGGCTTGAAAAGTTTCTATTGAAAGATCAGCTGTTATCATTATGGGAAGTCCCTTGTGTGTTATTTGTTGTGTTTCCCTTGCTGCTTTTAATATTTGTTCTTTGTGTTTGATCTTTATTAATTTGATTAATGTGTGTCTTGGGGCGTTTCATCTTGGGTTTATCCTGTTTGGGACTCTCTGGGTTTCTTGGACTTGAACGATTATTTCCTTCCCCATTTTAGGGAAGTTTTCTACTATTATCTCCTCAAGAATTTTCTCATGGTCTTCCTTTTTGTCTTCTTCTTCTAGGACACCTATGATTCGAATATTATAGCATTTAATATTGTCCTTGAGATCTCTAAGATTCTCCTAAATTCTTTGAATTCGCTTGTCTTTTTTCCTCTCTGATTCATATATTTCTACCATTCTATCTTCTAATCCACTAATCCTATCTGCTGCCTCTGTATTCTACTATTTGTTGCCTCCAGAGAGTTTTTGATCTCATTTATTGCATTATTAATTGTATATTGACTCTTTTTTATTTCTTCTATGTCCTTGTTAAACCTTTCTTGCATCTTCTCAATACTTGTCTACAGACTGTTTATCTGTGATTCCATTTTGATTTCAAGATTTTGGATCAATTTCACTATCATTATTCGGAATTCTTTATCAGGTAGATTCCCTATTTCTTCCTCTTTGGTTTGGTTTGGTGGGCATTTATCCTGTTCCTTTACCTGCTGGGTATTCCTCTGTCTCTTCATCTTGTTTACATTGCTGAGTTTGAGGTGTCCTTTCTGTATTCTGTCAGTTTGTGGAGTTTCCTTTATCGTGGATTTTCCTTGCTGTGTGTAGTTTTGTACAGGTGGCTTATCAAGGTTTCTTGGTTACGGAAGCTTGTGTTGTTGTTCTGGTGAGTGGAGCTGGATTTTTCTCTCTCCTTTCTAAGACAATGGGTTGCTTTTCTGAATGCCTGATATCCTCTGCCGGCATTAAGAAGTTGTTTGTGGAATTTACTTGGCGTTTAAATGTACTTCTGATGAATTTGTGGGGGGAGAAAGTGGTCTCTCCGTCCTATTCCTCCACCAACTTAGCTCCTTCCTGTCCTGTGGAGTTTTGAGAGAGGATTTGGGACTGCTGTCTAGGCCCTGCAGGAAAAGAAGGGCCTTATCTACGGAAGAGGGTGGAATCTCATGGTTTTTCTCAAGCTGTTGCATGACGTGTGTGGTTTCTCTCGAGTTATGACAGGGAACTCAAGGAGCCTCTTGTGTCTCCAGGGAAGTCCAGTCTCCGTTCGAGTTGCGAGGGGGAGCGTGGCATTGCTCTCAAATCATGGCACGGGAATCAGGCCTCAAGAACCATTGAAGGGGGAATCTCCAGTTCTTTCTCGAGTTGCGGCAGGACAAACTGGGTTCCCTGGACTTGTGACGCTGACTTCAGGTAGCTTCTCATGGTACCTATGGGAAGTCAGGAATACTGTGGAGTTGGGAGTGTCCTCTTGGGACTCCACTGGGATCGGTGCAATGGAAGAGGGCCTCATCTGGAGTGGAGGTGGGAACCTCAGGATACTTCTCATCTTCTGTCGTGGGTCTCTGGGTGTGTATGCCATTTCAAACACGGAGTCAGGTCTCGGCCTCTGTGTAGGCATGGAACTCTTCTTTCATCTCGAATTGTCAAAGTGTTAAAGGCCTCCAGGCGAGTTGAATTTGGAACCTGACCCTCTTTTCCAATTAGCAATCGGGGCATCAGGAGTCCCTTCATGTTGTGAGTGGATTCTCAGCTGACATTCGAATCAGTGCAAGGAAATCAGGCCTGATCTCGACTGGATGGGAAAATATGTGGCTTTCGAATTGTGACAAGACCACTGGGTTCCCCTCCAGTGTCAAGTAGATACCAGCCTGCTCTCAAGGTGTGACGGGGATGTCGGCATTCTTTTCCAGGAGAAGCAGGGCAATCGAACCTCATCTCAAGTTGAGGAGGGGAAAATCGGACTCTTCTTGTCTTGTGGTGGGAAACTCAGTGTTGCTCTGGAGTGGGGACGGTATTTGGGTAACTTATGGAATTTCATCAACTGTGTCAAGTATCCTTTTGAGTTCCTAGAGGGAATGTGGGCTTTCTTTGTAAACGCTGCACCGTAAATTGGCCTCCTCAAAAATTCAGGTGAGAATTTCCTGTTTTGCGTGGAGCTGTGGCGGGAAACTTAGGGTTCCTCTCGAGTTATGTGTCGACCTGAGGGACCCGCTCGTGTCTCCTCAGGGAAGTCAGATCTCCTCTGGCATTGCGAGGGGCACCTATGGATTCCTCGCGCTTCATTGCAGGGATGATTAGGGCTTCATCTCGAGTTGAGGCGGGAACTTCAGGGTTTCTTTCCATTTCTGAAATCGATCTCGGGGTCTCTGTGGAGTTGGAACAGGGGAGTCCCGCCTCGTCTTGTGTTGAGTCAGGGAACTCCGCTTGCCTCTCGAGTTGTTCACAGGGCGTCAGGCCACTTGTTGAGTTGTATTTGGAACCTGCAGTTTTTTCCGGAGGATGCAACTTGGGTGTCAATGCCCCTTAGTCTTGTGACTTCATCTTCAAGTTTACATTCGAAGAGCTGCCCAGGATTCAGGACTTAAGCTGAGTGGACGGGGATATCGGTGTCTTTTGGATTGTGGCACGACCCTCAAGGCTTTCTCTCAAGTTTCAGTGTGCAACCGGCCTCCTCCTGAGGTGCAATGGGAAGGTCGGTATCCCTTTTCAGACAAAGTAGGATAATCCACCCTCATGTCGAGATCAGGAGGGCAGAAGAGTCTCATTTAAGTTGTGCCAGGAAACTTGGTATTCCTCTCAAATGAGACTGGTATGTCGGGCAACATTTTAAGTTGCATCAAGGGTGTCAAGTACCGTTTCGGATGTCAAGAGGGAATGCGGGATGTCTCTTGAGACACTGCAGTGGGAAAGGGCCTCATATGGTGATGACGGGGGAACTTTGTGGTTTTTCTCGAGTTGCAGCGGGATTCTTGAGTTAACATGGGGAGTTCAGGCAACCTCTCCTGTGGCTCCAGGGAAGTCCAATCTCCATTCGAGTTGTGATGGGGAGCTGGGAATTGTTCTCAAATCACTGCAGATCAAATAGACCTCATCTAGGTTTGTGTCCAGAAACTCTGTGTTCCTCTCCAGTTTTGACAGTGATCTCGGGGTTGCATTACAGGTTCACCTGGGGAGTCAAGCCTCATATCAAGTTGAAGCAAAGAACTCCGCTCTACACTTACTCGAGTTGCAACGTGTATCTCTTGGAGCCAATTGAGTGGCCTAAAGGGAGTCAAGCCTCCTGTGGAGTTTGGGGAGGAAACTCGGAATTCCTCTCTAGGCCCTGCAGGAAAAGAAGGGCCTCATATCATGATGACGAAGGAATCTAGTGTTTTTTCTTGACTTGCGGCGCAACGTGGTGTTTCTCTCGAGTTATGACAGGGAACTCAGGGTGACTCTCGTGTGGCCCCAGGTAAGTCCAATATCCATTCGAGTTTCATGGGGGAGTGCGGCCTGCTCTCCAGTCATGGCAGGGAATCGGGCCTCAAGTTGCGTTGAAAGGAGAATCTCATGGTGTTTCTCCAGTTGCGGCAGAAACCCTGGGTTAACTCGACTTGTGACGGTGAACTCAGGGAACTTCTCATGTTTCCTATGGGAAGGCAGGAATACTGTCGAGTTGGGAGGTGCCTCTCATGACTCAACTGGGGTCGGTGCAATGGAAGAGGGCCTCATCTCGAGTTGAGGCGGGAACCTGTGTTCCTCTCCTGTTCTGACGTGGGTCTCGGGGTGAGTATACCATTTCATTCAGGGAGTCAGCTCTCGACTTGTGTGGAGATATGGAACTCTGATTGCCTCTCGAGTTGACAAAGGGGCTTCAGGCACCCAGGCACGTTGAACTTGGGACCTTTGGCTCTTTTCTAATTAGCACCGGAGGCATCAGAACTTCCTTTGTGTTGTGAGTTGATCTCGGCTGACATTCGAATTGGTTCAAGGGAATCAGGTCTGATCTCGAGTGGATGGGTAAATACGTGGTTTTTGAATTGTGACAAGACCGCCGGGTTCCCCTCCAGTGTCAAGTAGATACCAGCCTCGTCTCTAGGTGCGAAGGGGACATCGGCATTCCTTTCCAGGAGAAGGAGGGCAATCAACCCTCATCTCAACTTGAGGAGGGGAAAATGGGGCTCTTCTTGACTTGTGGTAGGAAACTCAGCATTCCTCTTGAGTGGGGACAGGTACCTGGGGAAACTTCTGGAGTTTCTTGGAGCATGTCAAGTACTCTTTCGAGTTCCAAGAGGGAACGTGGGCTTGCTTTGGAAATGTAGCAGCGTCAAAGGGGCACCTAAAGCATGAAGGGGAGAATTTGGTGGGTTGGATGGAATTGTGGCAGGAAGCTACAAGTTACTCTCGAGTTGTGTGTCAACCCGGGGGACCTGCTCGTGTCTCCTAAATTAAGTCAAAGCTGCTTTGGCAATGCGAGGGGCACCTCAGGATTCCTCGAGCATGGCTTCAAGGATGAATAAGGCCTCATCTAGAGTTGAGGCGGGAACCTCAGGGTTCGGCTCTATTTCAGACATCAATCTCGGGGTCGGTGCGAAGTTGGAAGAGGGGAGTCAGGCCTCATCTTGTGTTGAGGCACAAAAATCCGCTTGCCTTGCAAGTGTATTTTGGGGTTTTCAGGCCACGTGTCAAGTTATTTTAGAACCTGTGGCTTTTTCCAGAGAATGTAGCAGGGGTATCAGTGCCCCTTAATGTTGTGACTTCATCCTTGGGATTACATTTGAAGAGGTGCCTGGGCATCGAGTTTTACCTTGAGTTGATGGGGAAATCTGTGTCTTTCAGAACGTGGCACGACCCACGAGGCTTCCTCTTGATTTCAGTGTGAGAACAGTCTAATCCAGAGGTGTTACGGAAAGGTCGGGATCCATTTCCAGGCAAAGCATTGGAGTCGATCCTCATGTCACGATCAGGAGTGAAGAAGGGGCTCAGACGAAGTTGTGTCGGGAACCTCGGTGTTCCTCTCCAATGAGACCGGTATGTTGGGCCACATGTGAACTTTCCTCAAGGCTGTCTATTTCCGTTTCGATGATCGAGTGGGTTCGTGGGATTTCTCTCAAGGCGTGGCAGCGGGAAAGGGCCTCATCTGGCGATGACTGGACAACCACGTGGTTATTCTCCACTTGCGGTTGGATTCTCGAGTTATGACGGGGAACTCAGGGAGCCTCTCGTGTGGCCCCAGGGAAGACCAATCTCCATTCAAAATGGAGTGGGAGAGCTGGGGATTGCTCTCGAGTCGCTACAGGGAAAAGAGACCTCTTCTAGTCTTCTAGGCGTGTGTCCAGAAACCCCGTGTTCCCCTTCAGGGGTGCTAGGGATCTCGGGCTTGCATTTAAGCTTCAGCCAGGGAGTCAGGCATCGTCTCCAGTTGAAAAAAAGAACTCCTCTCTCCTATCGAGTGGCCAAGGCTAGCTCTTGAAGCCCACCCATTGTGATTAAAAAAAAAATGGGGGGGCGGGGAATCAAGCCTTCTGTGGAGTTTTGAGAGTGTACTCGGGGTTGCTCTCTAGACCCTGCAGGAAAAGAAGGGCCTCATGTGGTGATGTCAGGGGAATCTCATGTGTTTTCTCGAGCTGCAGCTCAACGTGTGGCATTTCTCTCAAGCTACAACGGGGAACTCAGGGAGCCTCTCTTGCATCCGCAGGGAAGTCCAGTCCCCATTCGAGTAGTGAGGTGGGCCTGGGATGGCTCTCGAGTCACAGCAGGGGAATTGGGATTCAAGACGTGTTGATGGGGGTATCTCGATATGTTTCTCGAGTTGCTGTGTGAATCCCTAGGTTCCTTGGGCTTGTGACGGTGACCTTTGGCAGCTTCACTTGGTGCCTATGAGAAGGAGGAATACTGTGCAGTTGAGAGGGTTGTCTTGGGATTCCCCTGGGTTCAGTGCCATGGAAGAGGGCCTCATCTGGACGTAAGGCGGGAATCTCAGGCTTCCTCTCCTGTTCTGACATCAATCTCGGGCTCTTTGGGGGTTTTCAACAGGGAGTTAGGCCCCGCCTTGTGTGGAGGCATGGAAATCAGCTTGCCTCTCGAGGTATTCATGGGGTGTCAGGCCACTTGTCGAGTTGTCCTTGGAACCAGCGGCTCTTTCGGGAGGATGCACCCAGGGTGTCAGTGCCCCTTCGTGTGGTGACTTCATCCTCGGGGTTCCATTGGAATACATGCGCAGGCATCGGGACTTCTCTTGAGTGGACGGGGAAATTGATGTCTTTCCGAATGTGGCACGAACCCTGAGGCTTCCTCTCGAGTTCCCATGTGAGCCCGGCCTCCTCCTGAGGTGGGACAGGAAGTTCAGGATCCCTTTCCAGACAAAGCATAGGGATCGACCCTCAAATCGAGATCAGGAGGGGAGAAGGGGCTCAGAGGTAGTTGTGCAGGGAACCTCGGTTTTCCTCTCCAATGAGACCCGTAGGTTGGGCCACATGTGAAGTTTCCTCAAGACTCTCTAGTTCCGTTTCGATGATCCAGTGGGTTCGTGGGATTTCCCTCAAGACACTACAGTGGGAAAGGGCCTCTTCTGGCAATGACTGGTCAACCACGTGGTTATTCTCGACTTAAAGCGGGATTCTCGAGTTATGATGGGGAACTCAGGGAGCCTCTTGTGTGGCACCATGGAGGACCAATCTCCATTCAAAATGGCATGGGAGAGGTGGGGATTGCTCTTGAGTCGCTGCAGGACAAAGAGCCCTCTTCAAGTCTTCTAGACCTGTGTTCAGAAACTCTGTTTTCCCCTTTAAGGGGCGCTATGGATCTCGAGGTGGCATTCAAGCTTCAGCCGGGGAGTCAGGCCTCGTCTCGAGTTGAAACAAAGAACGCCCCTCTCCTCTCGAGTGGCCAAGGCAAGCTCTTGAAGCCCATTGTACTAAAAAAAAAAAAGGGAATCAAGCCATCTGTAGCATTTTGAGACAGGGCTCGGGGTTGCTCTCTAGGCACTGCAGGAAAAGAAGGGCCTCATCTGGCGATGTCAGGGGAATCTCATGGTGTTTTCTCGAACTGCGGCTCGACGTGTGGCCTTTATCTTGACCTACGATGGGGTACTCAGGGAGCCTCTCTTGTGTCCTCAGGGAAGTCCAGTCCCCATTTGAGTACTGAGGAGGGCCCGGGCTAGCTCTCGAGTTATGGCAGGGGATTCGGGCTTCAAGACGTGTTGAACGGGGTATCTCGAGGTGTTTCTCGAGTTGCTGTAAGTATACCTAGTTTCCCTGGGCTTCTGACGGTGACCTCTGGCAGCTTGCCTTGGTGCCTATGAGAAGGGGGAATACTGTGCAGTTGAGAGTGTTGCCTTGGGATTCTCCAGGGTTCAGTGCCATGGAAGAGGGCCTGATCTGGAGGTGAGGTGGGAATCTCAGGCTTCCTCTCCTGTTCTGACATCGATCTCGGGGTCTTTGGGGGTTTTGAACAGGGAGTTAGGCCTCGCCTTGTGAGGAGGCATCTAACTCTGCTTGCCTCTCGAAGTGTTCATGGGGTGTCAGGCTACTTGTCGAATGTCCTTGGAACCAGAGGCTCTTTCGGGAGGAAGCACTCAGGGTGTCAGTGCCCCTTCGTGTTGTGACTTCATCCTCTGGTTTCCATTGGAAAAGATGCACAGGCGTCGGGACTTCTCTAAAGAGTACGGGCAAATCGGTGTCTTTTGGAATGTGGCACAAACCACGAGGTTTCCTCTCAAGTTTCCATGTGAGATGGGCCTACACCTGAGGTGGGACTGGAAGGTCAGCATACCTTTCTAGACAAAGCAGGGGGAGCAACCCTCATGTTGAGATCAGGAAGGAAGAAGGGGCTCAGAGGAAGTTTTGCCAGGAACCTCGGTGTTCCTCTCCAATGAGACCGGTATGTTGGGCCACATGTGAATTTTGTTCAAGGCTGTCTAGTTCCGTTTCGATGATCCAGTGTGTTCATGGGATATCTCTCAACACGCTGCAGCGGGAAAGGGCCTCATCTGTCGATGACTGGGCAAACAAGTGGCTATTCTCGACTTACGGCTGGATTTTCGAGTTACTACCCAGAACTCAGGGAGCCTCTCATGTCCCCTCAGGGAAGACCAATCTCCATTCTAAATGGTGTGGGACAGCTGGGAATTGCTCTCGAGTAGCTGCAGGGCAAAGAGACCTCTTCTAGTCTTCTAGGCGTGTGTTCAGAAACTCCGTGTTCCCTTACAGGGGCGCTAGGGATCTCGGGCTTGCATACAAGCTTCAGCTGGGGAGTCAGGCCTGGTAGCAAGTTGAAACAAAGAACTCCCCTCTCCTCTCGAGTGGCCAAGGCTAGCTCTTGAAGCCCATTTTGTTAAAAAAAAAAAAAAAAGGGAATCAAGCCTTCTGTGGAGTTTTGAGAGAGGACTTGGGATTGCTCTCTAGGCCCTGCAGTAAAAGAAGGGCCTGATGTGGCGATGTCAGGGCAATCTCATGTTGTTTTCTTTAGCTGCAGCTCGACGTGTGACGTTTCTCTTGAGCTATGACGGGGAACTCAGGAGCCTCTTTTGTTTCCCTAGTGAAGTCCAATCCCCATTCCAGTAGCGAGGAGGGACCTGGATGGCACTCAAGTCACGGTAGGGAAATCGGGCTTCAAGACGTGTTGAAGGGGGTATAGCGAGGTGTTTCTCGAGTTGCCGTCAGAATCCCTAGGTTCCCTGGGCTTGCGATGGTGACCTCTCGCAGCTTCCCTTGGTGCCTAGAGAAGGGGGAATACTGTGCAGTTGAGAGGGTTGTCTTGAAATTCCCCTGGGTTTAGTGCCAAGGAAGAGGGCCTCATCTGGAGGTGAGGTGGGAATCTCAGGCTTCCTCTCCTGTTCTGAAATCCATCTCAGGGTCTTTGTGGGTTTTGAACAGGGAGTTAGGCCTCACCATTTGTGTAGGCATCGAACTCCGCTTTCCTCTCCAGGTGTTCATGGGGTGTCAGGACACTTTTTGAGTTGTCCTTGGAACCAGAGGCTCTTTCAGGAGGATGCAACCAGGGTGTCAGTGCACCTTCGTGTGGTGACTTCATCCTCGGGGTTCCATTGAAAAAGGTTCGCAGATATCGGGACTTCTCTTGAGTGGACGGGGAAATTGGTGTCTTTAGGAATGTGGCATGAACCACGAGGCTTCCTCTCAAGTTTCAAAGTGAGACCGGCCTACTCCTGAGGAGGGATTTGAAGGTCGGGATCTATTTACAGACAAAGCAGGGGGATCGACCCTCCTGTCAAGATCAGGAGGGAAGAAGGGGCTCAGAGGAAGTTGTGCCGGGAACCTCGGTGTTCCTCTCCAATCAGACCGTTATGTTGGGCCTGATTTGAAGTTTCCTCAAGGCTGTCTAGTTCCATTTCAACGATCCAGTGGGTTCGTGGGATTTCTCTCAACACACTACTGCGGGAAATGGCTTCCTCTGGTGATGACTGGGCAACCACATGTTTGTCCTCGACTTACAGCGGGATTCTTGAGTTACGACCCGGAACTCACGGAGCCTCTCGTGTGGACCCAGGGAAGACCAATCTCCATTCAAAATTGCATGGGAGAGCTGGGGATTGCTCTCGAGTCGCTGCAGGGCAAGAGACCTCTTCTAATCTTCTAGGCGTGTGTCCAGAAACTCCGTGTTCCCCTTCAGGGGCCCTAGGGATCTCGGGTTTGCATTCAAGCTTCAGGCGGGGANAGCTGGGGATTGCTCTCGAGTCGCTGCAGGGCAAGAGACCTCTTCTAATCTTCTAGGCGTGTGTCCAGAAACTCCGTGTTCCCCTTCAGGGGCCCTAGGGATCTCGGGTTTGCATTCAAGCTTCAGGCGGGGAGTCAGGCCTCGTCTAGAGTTGAAACAAAGAACTCCCCTCTCCTTTCGAGTGGCCAAGGCTAGATCTTGAAGCCCATTGTGTTAACAAAAAGGGAATCAAGCCTTCTGTGGAGTTTTGATAGAGGACTCGGGGTTGCTCTCTAGAGCCTGCAGGAAAAGAAGGGCGTCATGTGGCGATGTCAGAGGAATCTCATAGTGTTTCCTTGAGCTGTGGCTCAAAGTGTGCCGTTTCTCTCGAGCTAAGACTGAAAACTCAGGCAGCCTCTCTTCTGTCCCTAGGGAAGTCCAGTCCCCATTTGAGTAGTGAGGAGGGCCCGGAATGGCTCTCGAGTCACGGCAGGGGAATCGGGCTACAAGACGTGTTAATGGGGGGTATCTCGAGGGGTTTCTCGAGTTTTTGTAAGAATCCCTAGGTTCCCTGGGCTTGTGACGGTGACCTCTGACAGCTTCCCTTGGTGCCTATGAGAAGGGGGAATACTGTACAGTTGAGAGGGTTGTCTAGGGATTCCCCTGTGTTCAGTGTCATGGAAGAGGGCCTCATCTGGACGTAGGGCCGGAATCTCAGGCTTCCTCTCCTGTTCTCACATCAATCTTGGGGTCTTTGTGGTCCGCCTTCCTCTCGAGGTGTTCATGGGGTGTCAGGACACTTGTCAAGTTGTCCTTGGAACCATAGGCTCTTTCGGGAGGATTCACCCAGGGTGTCAGTGCCCCTTCGTGTGGTGACTTCATCCTCGGTCTTCCATTGGAAAAGGTTCTCAGGCATCGGGACTTCTCTTGAGTGGACGGGGAAATCGGTGTTTTTCATAATGTCACATGAACCATGAGGCTTCCTCTCGAGTTTCCAAGTGAGACCGGCCTCCTCCTGAGGTGGGACTGGAAGGTCGGGATCCATTTACAGACAAAGCAGGGGGATTGACCCTCCTGTCAAGATCAGGAGGGAGGAAGGGGCTCAGAGGAAGTTGTGCTGGGATCCGTGGTGTTCCTCTCCAATGAGACCGGTATGTTGGACCACATGTGAAGTTTCCTCAAGGCTGTCTAGTTCCTTTTCGATGATGCAGTGTGTTCGTGGGATTTCTGTCAACACTCTGCAGCGGGAAATGGCGTCCTCTTTCAATGACTGGGTAACCACTTGGTTATTCTCGACTTATGGCGGGATTCTCCAGTTACGACCTGGAACTCAGGGAGCCTCTCGTGTGGCCCCAGTGAAGAGCAATCTCCAATGAAAATGGCGTCAGAGAGCTGGGGATTGCTCTCTAGTCGCTGCAGGGCAAAGAGACCTCTTCTAGTCTTCTAGGCATGTGTCCAGAAACTAGGTGTTCCCCTTCAGGGGCGCTAGGGATCTCGGAGTTGCATTCAAGCTTCAGCCAGGGAGTCAGGCCTCATCTTGAGTTGAAACAAAGAAGTCCCCTCTCCTTTCAAGTGGCCAAGGCTAGCTCATAAATCGCATTGTGTTAAAAAAAAAAAAAAGGGAATCAAGCCTTCTGTGGAGTTTTGAGAGAGGACTCGGGGTTGCTCTCTAGGCCCTGCAGGAAAAGAAGGGCCTCATGTGGCGATGTCGGGGGAATCTCATAGTGTTTTCTCGAGCTGCGACTCGACGTGTGGTGTTTCTCTTGAGCTACGACGGGGAACTCAGGGAGCCTCTCTTGTGTCCCCAGGGAAGTCCAGTCCCCATACGAGTAGGGAGGAAGGCCCGGGATGGCTGTCGAGTCATGGCAGGGGAATCAGGCTTCAAGTTGTGTTGAACGGGCATCTCGAAATGTTTCTTGAGTTGCTGTAAGAATCCCTAGGTTCCCTTGGCTTGGGACTGTGAACTCTGGCAGCTTCACTTGATGCCTATGAGAAGGGGGAATACTGTGCAGTTGAGATGGTTGTCTTGGGATTCCCCTGGGTTCAGTGCCATGGAAGAGGGCCTCTTCTGGAGGTGTGGCGGGATTCTCATGCTTCCTCTCCTGTTCTGACATCGATCTCTGGGACTTTGGGGGTTTTTAACAGGGAGTTAGGTCTCACATTTGTGGAGGCATGGAACTCCGCTTGCCTCTCGACGTGTTCATGGGGTGTCAGGCCACTTGTCGAGTTGTCCTTGGAACCAGAGGCTCTTTAGGGAGGAGGCACCCAGGCGGTCAGTGTCCCTTCGTGTGGTGATTTCATCCTCCGGTTTCCATTGTAAAAGGGGTGCAGGCATCGGGACTTCTCTTGAGTGGATGGGGAAATCCGTGTCTTTCGACATGTGGCATGAACCACGAGGCCTCCTCTCGAGTTTCTAAGTGAGACCGGCCTCCTCCTGAGGTGGGACTGGAAGTTCGGGATATCTTTCCAGACAAAGCAGGGGGATCAACCCTCATGTCGAGATCAGGACAGAAGAAGGGGCTAAGAGTAAATTGTGCTGGGAACCAAGGGGTTCCGCTCCAATGAGACCAGGATGGTGGGCCACATGTGAAGTTTTCTCAAGGCTGTATAGTTCGGTTTCGATGATCCAATGTGTTTCTGGGATTTCTCTCAGCATGCTGCAGGGGGAAATGGCCTCATCTGAAGATGACTGGGCAACCATGTGGTTGTTCTGGACTTACGGCCGGATTCTCGAGTTACGACCCAGGAACTCAGGGAACCTCTCGTGTGGCCCCAGGGAAGACCAATCTCCAATCAAAATGGCATGGGAGACCTGGGGATTGCTCTGGAGTCGCTGCAGGGCAAAGAGACCTCTTTTAGTCTTCTAGGCCTGTGTCCAGAAACTCCGTGATCCCTTTAAGGAGCGCATGAACTGCAGCACGCCAGGCTTTCCTATCCATCACCAGCTCTCGGAGGTCACTCAGACTCACATTCATCCAGTCAGTGGTGCCATCCAGCCATCTCATCCTCTGTCGTCCCCTTCTCCTCCTGCCCTCAATTCCTCCCAGCATCAGAGTCTTCTCCAATGAGTCAACTCTTCACAAGAGATGGCCAAAATACTGGAGTTTCAGCTTTAGCATCATTCCTTCCAAAGAAATCCCAGGGCTGATCTCCTTCAGAATGGACCAGGTGGATCTCCTTGCAGTCCAAGGGACTCTCAAGAGTCTTCTCCAACACCATAGTTCAAAAGCATCAATTTTTCGGCGCTCAGCCTTCTTCACAGTCCAGCTCTCACATCCATACATGACCACAGGAAAGAACATAGCCTTGACTAGGCGAACCTTTGTTGGCAAATTGATGTCTCTAATTTTGAATATGCTATCTAGGTTGGTCATAACTTTCCTTCCAAGGAGTAAGCGTCTTTTAATTTCATGGCTGCAGTCACCATCTGCAGTGATTTTGGAGCCCAGAAAAATAAATTCTGACACTGTTTCCACTGTTTCTCCATCTATTTCCCATGTAGTGATGGGACCAGATGCCATGATCTTCGTTTTCTGAATGTTGCGCTTTAAGCCAACCTTTTCACTGTCTACTTTCACTTTCATCAAGAGGCTTTTGAGTTCCTCTTCACTTTCTGCCATACGGGTGGTGTCATCTGCATATCTGAGGTTATTGATATTTCTCCCAGCAATCTTGATTCCAACTTGTGTTTCTTCCAGTCCAGCATTTCTCATGATGTACTCTGCATATAAGTTAAATAAACATGGTGACAATATGCAGCCTTGACGTACTCCTTTTCCTATTTGGAACCAGTCTGTTGTTCCATGACCAGTTCTAACTGTTGCTTCCTGACCTGCATACAGATTTCTCAAGAGGCAGATCAGGTGGTCTGGTATTCCCATCTCTTTCAGAATTTTCCACAGTTTATTGTGATCTACACAGTCAAAGGCTTTGGCATAGTCAATAAAGCAGAAATAGATGTTTTTCTGGAACTCTCTTGCTGTTTCGATGATCCAGCGGATGTTGGCAATTTGATCTCTGGTTCCTCTGCCTTTTCTAAATCCAGCTTGAACATCAGGAAGTTCACGGTTCACATATTGCTGAAGCCTGGCTTGGAGAATTTTGAGCATTACTTTACTAGCATGTGAGATGAGTGCAATTGCGTGCTACAGTTCATGTGGTCGCAAAGAGTCAGACACGACTGAGCGACTGATCTGATCTGATCTGATGGATCTCGGGGTTGCATTCAAGTTTCAGCTGGGGAGTCAGGCCTCCTCTCGAGTTGAAGCAATGAACTCCCCTCTCCTCTCAAGCGGCCAAGGCTAGGTCATAAATCGCATTGTGTTAAAAAAAAAAAAAAACGGAAATCAAGCCTTCTGTGGAGTTTTGAGAGAGGACTCAGAGTTGCTCTCTAGGCCCTGCAGGGAAAGAAGGGCCTCATGTGGCGATGTCGGGGAAATCTCATGGTGTTTTCTCGAGCTGTGGCTCTACGTGTGGCGTTTCTCTCGAGCTACAACGGGGAACTCAGGGAGCCTCTATTGTGTCCCCAGGGAAGTCCAGTCCTCATTCAAGTAGCGAGGAAGGCCTGGGATCGCTCTAGAGTCACGGCAGGGCAATCGGGCTTCAAGAGGTGTTGAAGTGTGTATCTCGAGTTGTTTCTCGAGTTCCTGTAAGAATCCCCAGGTTCCCTTGGCTTGTGACGGTGACCTCTGGCAGCTTGCCTTGGTACCTATGAGAAGGGGGAATACTGTGCAGTTGAGAAGGTTGTCTTGGGATTCCCCTGGGTTCAGTGCCATGGAAGAGGGCTTCATCTGGAAGTGAGGCGGGAATCTCAGGCTTCCTCTCCTGTTCTGACATCGATCTCCGGGTCTTTGTGGGTTTTGAACAGGGAGTTAGGCCTTGCCTTGTGTGGAGGCATGGAACTCCGCTTGCCTCTTGAGGTGTTCATGGGGTGTCAGGCCCCTTGTCGAGTTGTCCTTGGAACCAGAGGCTCTTTCGAGGAGAATGAACCCAGGGTGTCAGTGCCCCTTTGTGTTGTGACTTCATCCTCGGAGTTCCATTGGAAAGGTGCGCAGACATTGGGACTTCTCTTGAGTGGACGGGGAAATCGGAGTCTTTTGGAATATGGCACACACCACGAGGCTTCCTCTCGAGTTTCCAAGTGAGACTGGCCTCCTCCTCAGGTGGGACTGGAAGGTTGGGATCCCATTCCAGACAAAGCAGGGAGATTGACCCTCATGTGGAGATCAGGAGGGAAGAAGGGGCTCAGAAGAAGTTTTACCGGGGACCTCGGTGTTCCTCTTCAATGAGGCTGGTTTGTTGGGCCACATTTGAAGATTCCTCAAGGCTGTCTAGTTCCCTGTTGATGACACAGTGAGTTTGTGGGATTTCTCTCAAAACGTTGCAGCGGGAAATGGCCTCCTCTGGCGATGACTGGGCAACCACAAGTTTATTCTCGACTTACAGCGGGATTCTCGAGTTACGACCTGGAACTCAGGGAGCTTCACCTGTGGCCCCAGGGAAGACCAATCTCCAATCAAAATGGCGTGGGAGAGCTGGGGATTGATCTCGATTCGCTGCAGGGCAAAGAGACCTCTTCGAGTCATCTAGGCGTGTGTCCAGAAACTCCGTGTTCCCTTTAAGGGTCGCTAGGGTTCTCGGGGTTGCATTCAAGTTTCAGCTGGGGAGTCAGGCCTTGTCTAGAGTTGAAACAATGAACACCCCTCTCCTCTCAAGTGGCCAAGGGTAGCTCATAAATCTCATTGTGTTAAAAAAAAAAAAAAAGGAAATCAAGCCTTCTGTGGAGTTTTGAGAGAGGACACGGGGTTGCTCTCTAGGCCCTGCAGGAAAAGAAGGGCCTCATGTGGAGATGTTGGGGAAATCTCATGGTGTTTTTTCGAGCTGTGGCTCGATGTGTGGCGTTTCCTCGAGCTACGATGTGGAACTCAGGGATCCTCTCTTGTGTCCCCAGGAAAGTCCAGTCCACATTCGAGTAGCGAGGAGGGCCCAGGATGGCTCTCGAGTCACGGCAGGGGAATCGGGCTTCAAGACATGTTGAAGGGGTATCTTGAGGTGATTCTCGAGTTGCTGTAAGAATCCCTTGGTTCCCTGGACTTGTGACGGTGATGTCCGGCAGCTTCCCTTGGTGCCTATGAAAAGGGGGAATACTGTGCAGTTGAGAGGGGTGTCTTGGGATTCCCCTTGGTTCAGTGCCATGGAAGAGGGCCTCATCTGGAGGTGAGGCGGCAATCTCAGGCTTCCTCTGCTGTTCTGACATCGATCTCACGGTCTTTGGGGGTTTTGAACAGGGAGTTAGGCCTCGCCTTGTTTGGAGGCATGCAACTCCGCTTGCCTCTTGAGGTGTTCATGGGGTGTCAGGCGACTTGTCGAATTGTCCTTGGAACCAGAGGCTCTTTTGCGAGGATGCACCCAGGGTGTCATTGCCCCTTCGTGTGTTGACTTCATTCTCGGGGTTCCTTTGGAAAAGATGCCAAGGCATCGGGACTTCTCTTGAGAGGACACGGAAATTTGTGTCTTCCGGAATGTGTCCCAAACCACGAGGCTTCATCCTGTCTTTCAATCTGAGTCCGGTCTCTTCTTAAGTCGAGACAGAAAGGTTGGGATCCATTTCCAGACAAAGTAGAGGAATTCACCTTCATTTCGATATCAGGAATGGAGACAGGTCTCAGATTAAGTTGTGCCTGGAAATTCGTTGACAGTCTCGAATGAAACGGGTATGTAAGGGAACTTTTCGAGTTGCATCAAGGTTGTCAAGTACCATATCGAATTTCAAGAGGGAAAGTGGGATTTCTCTCGAGGCACTGCAGGGGGAAAGGGACACATCTCTCGATGATGGGGGAACTTTGTCGTTTTTCTTGCGATGCAGTCAGAATTTAGAGTTATGACTCAGAATTCAGGGAGCCTCTGTTGTTGTCCCAGGGAATTTCTATCTGCATTTGAGTTGCGAGTGTGTCTGGTTTTGCTCTCAGGTTACTGCAGGGCAAATACACCTAATCTAGGCTTCTGTCCAGAAATTACATATTCATCTCCAGTGGCGACAGTGATCTCGGTGTTGCATTCAAAGTTCACCCGTGGAGTCAGGCCTCGTCTTGAGTTGAAGCAAAGGACTCCGCTCTTCTCTTGAGTTGCGACGCCTATCTCTTGGAGCCCATTGATGGCCTAAAGGGAGTCAAGTCTCCTGTGAAATTTTGAGAGGGGCTCGGGATTGCTCTCTAGGCCTTGCAGGAAAAGAAGGCACTCAGCTCCAGATGACGGGGCAGTCTCGTGGTTTGTTTTGAGCTCTACCGCCAGGTGTGGTGTTTCTCTCATGTTACGACGGGGAATTCAGGGAGCCTCTCGTGTGGCCCCAGGTAAGTCCAGTCTCCATTCGAGTGGAGTATCCCTCTTCAGATACTATAACAGGTGTCACACGGCCACAGTCTCCCTGGTCAACACCTAGCAAACCCTGTACGTGGAATCACATGTCCACATTCTGCAGGGTGAATGTCCTCCAAGACCCTGAACCTGAGGTCACATATTCACAGTTCCAAAGTGAACCCACCTCAAGACCCTGCACCTGGAGTTGCAAGTCCAGTCTCAAGGGTGACCTCACCTCCCAGACACTTGTCCTGTGTTCACACATCCACAGGCTCCATGTTGACTGCTTTGAAGTACCTGCACCTGGTGTCACATGTCAAAATTCTTGTTGACACCACTCATACCCCACACTTGGATTCACATGTCCACAGTCTCCAGGTTGACTAAACTTTACCAGGTTCACAAGTCCATGTTAATCTGGGTGACACCTTCCCAGAGCCTGCATGTGTGGTCACACATCCACAGTCTACTTGGTGTGACTTCTCCCCAGACGTGGGTCCTTGGGTCACATGTCCACTGGCCCCAGGATAACCACACTTCCCAGAACCTGTACCTGGGCTCACATGTCTAGGGTCTAAAGGGTGACCCACCTC
>SJYM01004782.1:22136-32521 GCA_006410775.1 Tragelaphus imberbis | reverse complement strand
ATGGGGGTAGGGAGTGTGGAAGGGCTGCTGGCTTCACATGCATAAGTCCCCACCACTGACCATTTTCAGAACTGCTCATCCCTGGAGTAAGCATCCTAATTGGGTTTTCACCTGTGTAACTAGTGACTTCTTAATGAGCAATACGAACAGTGATAAGAAAATATCCTCAGTCAGGACTGAGAGGTTACACCACATGTACCAGTGTAAGAACCTGAGGAGGTGTGTGCAGCCAGTACCCCTAGGGACAGGCTTCAGACTTGGCACTTCAACAACTCTGACGTCCAGCTACTGCTTTAGCATTTCTGAGGGCCCAGTGCTGACTCTAAGGTTCTGTAATCAACCCTCCATCTGCCTTTAGTGATATCCACACTTCTAGGATTCTAAACAATGGAGTCTGTGTGGCTGCTCTGTGGCTTCTCTAACAAATGATCACAAGCTGGGAGGGTTAAAAAAACCCAGAAATTTATCCTCCCACAATCCTAGAGACCAGACACCTGAGATCAACAAGTCACAGGGCTGAGGTCCCTCCAGAGACTTCAGGATAGTGTCCTTCTTCCTTTGCCAGCTTCAGGGGCTCCAGGGGTCTCTGGGCTTGTTTTCCCCTCCCTCCCATCTCTGCCTCTGCCTTTAAAAAGCTTCTCCTCTGTGTCCTCTTTCGTCTCTTTGAAGGACTCTGTCACTTGGATTGAAAGTCACCCTAACCCTAGATTACCTTATCTTGATATCCTTAGCTATATCTACTAAGACCCTTTTCCCAGATACGGCACTGTTCTGTGGGGACACATCTTTGGTGGCCACCATTCACCACATTCTCTGTGTATCAAATAACCTTCATTTTAGGAGATAACCGCAGGCTCATATTGATGGGCACACACGTGGAGTCTGGATAGAATGTGGCCCTTGGCATCACCTGGAGTGGATGCAGGCCTGGCTTCATCAGGAAAGGGAAATCACAGGGAGAAAAGGGGCATGCCTTATTAAGGCTTCAAAAAGCCCACGTTGGGGTGGAATGTGAGATGCACCCTGGTGGCAGGGAGCTTTGTCAGGGCCTGATGGAGGGGTTAGGCTTGGGCCAGGGCTGCAGATGTCAAAGGGAGTTCGTGTGGGTGTTGGCCATATTCCCTGGAGGAGGAGCTCACAGTTACTGGGGCACAAGGAAATAGGAACCTGGGGGGAGTTAGTGCTCCTCAACCTGAAGAGGAAACACTTAAATTTTACATCACTTCCTACTCCTTCTGCCTCTATAACTCAGCTTCCTACATGCAATGTCTGGTTGATGTAGGTCACGTAGTCTCAGAAAGTGGGGACTTACAATACTTGGAGCTGGAGCTTGCCTCCATCACCCTTTTCCTGGCCCCTGCAAGCCTGCTTGATCATTCCTGTCCATGATAATGCAGATCCGCCTTCCTGACATTCCCTGCTCCAAGTGGAACTCCCCACTCTGCTGGAGCACTTCCAGTGGCTGTGGGTGGCCACTGACAGGACTCTGGCCTCCTGAAGATCCACGGAGGCTTCAGCTACAGAACAGTGTGACGTTAACTGCAGGCTGACAGGACCCACGTGGTTTCAGCTTTGGGACATGTTGGGGTTCAGCCCATGTGGATAGAAGTCTTGCCTCCTCAGAACCCACTGGGGCTTCAGTTTTGGGGCATTGAGGGGTTCAGTTCAGGCTGATGGAGTCTGGTCTCCTCAGGACCCACTTGGGCTTCAGTTTGGGGGCATGGTGGGGTTCAGTTGAGGCTGATGAAAGCCTTGTGCCTCAGGACGCACCTGGACTTCACTTTTAAGCATTGTGCAATTCAGTTGAGGCTGACAGGACTCTGGTATCCTCAGGACTCGCTGGGGCTTCAGTTTTGGGACACTGTGGGGTTCAATTGAGTCTGAAGGGAGTCTAGTTTCCTCAAGACCTGCAAGGAAATGGGGCTCCTGTAGGAAAATGTGAGGAAAATAGGGTTGAAGCTTTCTGTGTGCAGCTGTTGCTGAAAGTCTGCCTTACCAGAAGTCAGGACTGTTAGGGCTTGATGTGGAAAGTTATGTGATTTTAGTCAGTTTTTGTCTGTGGTATAAGATGGTGTCCTGTATTGTTCCTTGGTATGTGGTTTCTATTTTTCCCAGCACGGTTTATTGGATGGGGAAGAATGTCCTTTCCTGCATTTATGTTCTCAATTCCTTTCTTTTCAATTAATTACCATGTACCTTTATGTTTACTTCTGAGCTCTATTGTCTCTATGCCTATTTCTGTGCCAATTCCGCATGTCTTGTGGTGACTTTAGGTGTATACTCTAGATTGAAGTAAGGGATGGATATGCCACCAGCATATTTTGCTTTGTCAGAGTCCCTTTGGCTCTTCTGGTTCCTTTGTGGTGCCACACAGATGTAAAGACTGCTTTTGTTTCTGTGAAAATTGTCATGGAAATATTGGCAGTGATTGCATGAACATGTACATTGGTTTGGTTAGCATAGATATTTTAATGACATTTTCACCCATAAACAAGGGATATCTTTTTACTAGTATCCATTCAGTTTCTTTGATCATTGTCTTGTAGTTTTTAGCTTGCAGGTCTTTCAAGTCCTTGGTTAGATTTCTAGATTTTTAGCTGGGTGGGAGGGGGGATGAAAATGTAAAAGGGAATATTTTCTTAATTTCTGTTTCTAATAGTTCATTATTAGTATAGGAATTCACAAATGATCTTGCAGTCCTACTGACTTTTGCATTTTTGGCCCTGCAGTTCGACATGTTGGATATTAGGTCCTTGACAAAGTATCAAACCCGTACCCCCTGCAGTGGAAGTGCAGAGTCTTAAACACTGGACTGACAGACAAGTCCATGAATTTGCCTTTTAGTTCTGAAATATGCTGTGGTATAGTGTTATGTGGAAAACTAGAATTAAGACATGTCATAGTTTTAGTTCCATCTGGGTCATCCACAGCACCCAAGGCATGGTGTCTACTAATATGCTCTTTGTATGGTGCTTTTTAATACCATGTGGACTATTACAAGGCAATTAGCATCACTACTTTTGTTGAATTTGGTTTGGTTAACTCTTGGCCTCTATTGCAATGTTCAATGGCATCTCTGATTTTCTGGCATGTGACATACATGGTTGTATTGAACAGTAATTTACTTTCTAGTCAAATTTCAAATGTTTCAACTTTAAATAGTGGCACAAAGTTTTCTACATTCATAGCAAATACTGCAATGTGTTTTGCCCAAAACAGGAGCACTTTCCCAGGGAACCAGCCCATAACCCCAAAATGGGGGATAATTGTTGTTTCCACATTAGAATCCTATCCATAGGACCAGTTCAGCTTTCATCAGCTGCCCAAGATTTGGAAAATGCCTTTCTCCATTCTAATGCAGTTTTTATTTTCTGGAGCTATCACTGGGACTTTCCCTCATATGAAAAACCTTCATGGATTTAAAGTGACAAGATGACTATGATCTGGGTGGCTTTTTCTGTGTGGTTTCTTTCACTGAAAAAAACACTGTTTTCAGTGCTTTTCCATGTTGTTCCATGTGTCATTTTTTCACTGAGCTTACAGACATATAACAACATTTATCATTTGAGTCATTTTAAGTATGCACTTTTATAGCTTTAACTGCACTCACATTGTAAAAATTTCCCCAACATACATCTCCAGTATCTTTTCCTTTTCCTGAAGTGACACTGTAACCATTAAACACTCACCACTCTCAATCCCTGGCCATCTTATTCTACTTGGAATTTGTCTTATGTGGATACCTCATACTTGTGGAATCAAAGAACAGTTTTCCTTTTGTGTTGGGCTTCTTTCACTTGGCACAATAACTTGAAGTTTCATCCACATTATAGCATGTGTGAGAGTTATCTTGTTTTGAAAAGTTGAATCCCATTCCATTGTGTTTATACTACATTGTGCTTGTCCAGTCATCTGTTGAACCCATGTGTTGCTTCCACCTTTTGGCTACTATGAATAATGCTGCTATTATTTTGAGGTTTGAATATCTGTTCTGGTACTTGGTTTTAAATATTTTGGGTGTATAACCTGGACCTGACTGGATAGATTCTATGTTAACTTTGTGTTTATGTTTTTGAGAAGCCCCCTGTTTTCTGCAGCTGTAGCACTATTTTACTCTATTCCTTTCTATGGAAGAGTAATTCATCTTATGTATGAATCTATCCTTCCCTTCATGTGTTGGTGGGCATTTTCATTGTTTTTAACATGGGCTCTCAAGAACACTGCCACTGTAAACATTGGTGTACAAGTTTATATTTGAACATTTGCTTTAAATTCTTTGGATGTATATCTAGGAGTGGAGTTGCCAAAACATATGATAATTCAGTTCAGTTACTCAGTCATGTCCGACTCTTTGTGACCCCCATGGACTGCAGCACACCAGGTTTCCCTATCCATTACCAACTCCTAGATCTTGCTCAAACTCATGTCCATCGAGTTGGTGATGCCATCCAACCATCTCATCCTGTTATCCCCTTCTAATCCTACCTTCAGTCTTACCCAGCATCAGGGTCTTTTCCAATGAATCAGTTCTTCACATCATGTGGCCAAAGTATTGCAGTTTCAGTTTCAGCATCAGTCCCCCAATGAATATTCAGGGCTGATTTTCCTTAGGATTGACTGGTTGCATCTCCTTGCAGTCCAAGGGATTCTCAAGAATCTTCTCCAGCACCACAGTTCAAAAACATCCCTTCTTAGGCATTCAGTTTTCCTTGTAGTCCAGTTCTAACATGTATACATGACTACTGGAAAAACCATAGCCTTGAGTACACAGACCTTTGTTGGTAATGTCTCTGCTTTTTAATATGTTGTCTAGGTTGATCATAACTTTTCTTCCCAGGAGCAGGTGTCTTTTAATTTCATGGCTGCAGTTACCATCTGCAGTGATTTTGGAAACCCTGAAAATAAAGTCTGTAACTGTTTCCATTGTTTCCCCATCTATTTGCCATGAAATGATGGGACCAGATGCCATGATCTTAGTTTTCTGAATACTGAGGTTTTTTTTTTTTTTTTTAATCTTCTTTCAAGAATGATTGATTGATTGATTGAATTTACTTTACAATATTGTATTGGTTTTTCCATACTTTGACTTGAATCTGCCATGAGTGTACATGTGTTCCCATTCTGAATCCCCCTCCCGTCTCCCTCCCTATCCCATCCCTCTGTGTCACTCCAGTGCACCAGCCCCGACTATCCTGTATCATGCATCAAACCTGGACTGGCGATTCATTTCACATATGATATTTTACATGTTTCAATGCCATACTCCCATATCATCCCACCCTCACCCTCTCCCACAGAGTCCAAAAGACTGTTAAATACATCTGTGTCTGTTTTTGCTGTCTCACATACAGGGTTCTCATGACCATCTTTCTAAATTCCATATATATGCATTAGTATACGGTATTTGTGCTTTTCTTTCTGACTTACTTCACTCTGTATAATAGGCTCCAGTTTCATCCACCTCATTAGAACGGATTCAAATGCATTGTTTTTAATGGCTGAATAATATTCCATTGTATATATATATACCACAGCTTTCTTACCTATTCATCTGCTGATGGACATCTAGGTTGCTTCCATGTCCTGGCTATTATAAACAGTGCCGCGATGAACATTGTGGTACACATGTCTCTTTTGATTCTGCTGTCATGAATATGAGTTTTAAGCCAACATTTTCACTCTCCTCTTTCACTTTCATCAAGAGTCTCTTCATTTCTTTGCTTTCTGCATAAGAGTGGTGTCATATGCGTATCTGAGATTATTGATATTTCTTCCGGCAGTCTTGATTCCAGGTTTTGCTTCATCCAGCCCCGTGATTTCAGAGGATGTACTCTGCATATAAGTTAAATAAGCAGGGTGACAATATACAGCCTTGCCATACTCCATTCCCAATGTGGAACCAGTCTGTTGTTCTATGTCCAGTTCTAACTTTTGCTACTTGACCTGCATACAGATTTCTCAGGAGGCAGGTGAGGTGGTCTGGGATTCCCATCTCTTTAAGAATTTTCCACAGTTTGTGGTCTTCTGCACGTTCAAAGGCTTTGTCATTGTCAGTAAAGCAGAAGTAGATGTTTTTCTGGAAGTTTTTCTCTCTTGCTTTTTCAATTAACCAACGGATTTTGGCAATTTGATCTTTGGCTCCTCTGCCTTTTCTAAATCCAGCTTGAACCTCTGAAAGTTCATGGTTCATGTACTGTTGAAGCCTGGCTTGGAGAATTTTGAGCATTACTTTGGTAATGTGTGAGATGAGTGCAACTGTGTGGTAGTTGGAACATTCTTTGGCATTGCCTTTCTTTAGGATTGGAATGAAAACTGAACTTTTTAGGTCCTGTGGCTACTTCTGAGCGATATGATCATTACATTTTTATGTTTTTGAGAAAATGCTGGTTCTGCACACATAGATTACACCATTTTACATCTCCACAAGTAAAATTTGAGTTCCAATTTCTGTATATTTTCCCCAACATTTGTCATTGGTCTTTATTCTTGATTTCCCCCAGGTCCATCCTGAGTGCCTTATTAAGGAGGAAGTAGTAATGCAGGACCCACATTTGAGGAGAAGGGAGTTAGCTTCACATACTTGATGGATAGCTGAGTGTCGACATCAATTATTAAAATGTTTCTGTGTATAGATTTTTATTCAACACTACTCATAAAAGCTATGTTTGTTCGTGTTTTTTTAACCTATTTGGACACCTGAAATTTCTTTTAATCTTTTGGGAGCTTCCCTGGTCGCTCAGACTGTAAAAGCATCTGCTTGCAATGCAGGAGACCTAGGGTCGATGCCTGGGTGGGGAAAATCCCCTGGAGAAGGAAATAGCAACCCACTCTAGTACTCTAGCTTGGAAAACTTCATGGCTGAAGGAGCCTCATAGGGTATGGTCCATGGGGTCTCAAAGAGTCAGACGCGACTGAGAGACTTCACTTTCACTTTCTTTTGACTATGATCAAGTCAATTAGACTGCTTAGTTTATTCTTGCTTTGTCTATTGAGAGCTTTTTCCATGCTCTCCTGAATTTATTTTACATAATTCAGGTTTCATTGTTCTTCTTTCTCATATTTTAAGATTATGCTGCTTTATAGATTTACTGTCTCAGTCCTAGTATCAGCCACATATTTAAAGACTCCTTATTCCTTTCCATTAAAGAATGTTAATAAAAATTTTCATGTGGGAACTTAATAATCTTAGCAGAAAATTCATGGAAATACATACAAATATATACCAGACTATAAATACACATGGTTATGAAGATTTTCACATGGAGCTAGGTGTTTCTGTATTAGACTAAAGATAGATTATAATGATGTCTCCAACCTGATTTATTTTGACACAGGTATTACAACGTTCTCTCTTTGTCTGCCTGTAACTTCCCACTCCAGTGATACGAAACTTTGTTTCCATTACTTGTCATTTATCAAATTCAGTACTTGCTCCTATCAATGACTGAAATAGTAGTTTCAGTCCTCTTAACTACCAACTCCCTGTAGAAAGAACTTACAGAGCTCATTGTTTATGTTTGGTTCATTTTGCCTTTGTCCTGAAGATTATATTCATTTCCACAGTGAACTTATGTCAGATAATTTTGTCCTAACTCTGAGTGCCATTTTTTTTTTTTACAAAAAAATCCTTCTTCTTTTTAATCTCTTGGCTGTGTTGTGGCATGTTGGATTTTAGGTCCCTGATCAGGAATTGAATCCACCTCTCCTGCATTGGCAAGGTGGAGTCTTAAGCACTGGCCCACCAGGGAAGTCTGAAGTTTTTCATATATTTCTCAATCTGTTAGATTCTTTGTTAAATTCTGCATTCCAGTCTTTGCCATTCCAATACCGTGAATTTATAAATGTTAATAGATACTAATTTAACTGTTGGGTTATGAAAACAAAAATCTATGTGCTTACACAAATGCATAGTGGCAGGTATTCATCACTAAAGTATCATGTGAAATATTTCAGCCACAAATTCCATAAACTGTTTATCGTGTCTATTTTACATTTTCTACAATGTCTTATAAGTTCATACACTGTGTAGCACTTGAGGCTGGATTCCTCCATTCTTAATATAAGTGTTATATTCGTGTTTTTCTTTTTTTAAATAAATGTGTTGGTTGTTCATTCCTTTATATGTCTGAATACTATTGTATTGCACTATATGAAACGAAAAATAATTTTCCCTCTACCCTCAGTGTTCTTCATTGAGATGCTCTTAATGAAAGGGAGATGGAATGGAGAAAAACAATCAGAAGTCTAATATATGCCATGCATAGCTCCTGTATAGTTGAAAGATACTTGGGAAAACTGAGTCACTTCCTGAAATGGTCCAAGACTTTACCTTAAATGCTATCATTAGCTAAGAATGAAAGAAGGAGGTTAGGGGATTGAAGAAGCCATTTGATGGAGATTATTAAGTGAAGCACTGTAAACAAAAGTATGGTGGTTATGCAGATTAACATCCAGGTCCATTCCATAGATCTTCCAGGTAGTCAAGTCATTTAGTCCAGTCAAGTCATTCTTGATATTTAGTCATGCTCCATTTCCTTGTCCAGAGATGGAAGCATCCTTACAAAAGGAGATATCCTTAAAAAACATAAATCCACTTTATAAGATGACATTCCTCCTTGGTTTTAAAAATTCTCTGGGGCTACTTTTTTTTTAAAAAATTAATCAGTCTAAAATAATTTTTTCATCAAATGGGCATATTTTGGGTGTGCTGTTTTGTGACCCCCTTTAAATATCTATGCCCTAATTTCCTGTGAATGCACATCTATGTAAGGATATCCTGATGTTTTTATTTATTATGAATTATGAATAGTGCTCTCATACATTACTTGGTAGTAATTTTTATTTCAGTGTTCCAAACCAGTTGTCTAAATACAAGAGGTACACTTCTTGATTCCTAAGGTGAGACTCTTTAGATTTGGAGAATGGTGCCAAACTGTCTTCCAGAGTTGACTGTACATGCATTCCACCAGCATCCTGATTATGCCCTTGTATGCTTATTTACAATCTCTTTATCTTCTTTGGCCAGGTGTGTGTTTCAACCTTCACCAAATTTGGATACTATGGATACAGTTTTGAATAATTGAAATTTTCTAAGAATCTGTCCATTTCTCAATTTTATTGACATTTAGTTGTTCGTAATAGTTTATTATAATCCTTTGTATGTCTGCACTGTGTGTTGTAACCGCTACACAGGTGCAAGTTCTGGGAGGTGGGTTCACCATGGAGACTGTGGACATGTGACACCTAGAGAGGTTCTAGAAGGTAGGGTTCCCCTTGAGACTGTGGACGTGTGAGCCCAGGTACAGTACTTGGAGGTAGGGTCAACCTGGAGACTGTAGATATGTGAGCCTAGGTGTGGATTCTTGGAGGTGGGCTCATAGGGGGTATGGACTTGTGAAGCCAGGTACAGAGTTTTGAGGGTGGGATTACCCTGTAGACTGAATATGTGATCACTGGTACAGGATGTTGGGAGGGGTGTCCCCTTTAAGACTGTGCATGTGTGACCCCAGGCACAGGGCCTGGGGAAGGGCTTCACCATGGATACTGGATATGTGAACCCAGNTATATGAAACGAAAAATAATTTTCCCTCTACCCTCAGTGTTCTTCATTGAGATGCTCTTAATGAAAGGGAGATGGAATGGAGAAAAACAATCAGAAGTCTAATATATGCCATGCATAGCTCCTGTATAGTTGAAAGATACTTGGGAAAACTGAGTCACTTCCTGAAATGGTCCAAGACTTTACCTTAAATGCTATCATTAGCTAAGAATGAAAGAAGGAGGTTAGGGGATTGAAGAAGCCATTTGNCTGTGGAAATTTGACCTCAGATGGAGGCACTGTGAGGTGTTATCACCCCAGAGACTGAGGACGTGTGACACCGGGTTCAAAGTCTGGGAGGGGTATCACCCTGGAGACAGTGGACATGAGACCCTGGGTGCAGGATCTGGGTGGTGGGGTCACCTTGGATACTGTGGATGTGTGAACTCACAAAGAGTGTCTTGAGTGTGGGGTCACCCTGGAGACTGTGGACCTGTGATCCCAGTTGAAGTGTGTAGGGGTCGAGATCACCATGAAGACGGTGGATGTGTGACTCCAGGTTCTGGTCTGGAAGATGCAGTCACTCTGGAAACTGTGGATATGTGACTCCAGTTTCAGGGTCTGGAAGGTTGTCACCCTGGAAAGTGTGGATGTGTGACCCCAGGTTCAGGGTTTGGGGAGAAGTGTCACCCTGGAGACTGGATATTTGACCCCATGGACAAGGACGGGGTGGTCACCCTGGAGAATGTGGACATGTGAGCCCAGGTGAAGTGCGTTAAATGGAGTTCACACTGGAGAATGTGGACATGTGAATCCAGCTGCAGGGTAGGGGAAGACAGTCATCCTC